>JAAXYW010000072.1:0-66474 GCA_036851895.1 Orthonychiurus folsomi | reverse complement strand
AAAGATTTCATGTCACTTTCCGCAGATCGAGTAGTACTTTCCATTATTTTTTTCAACCCGATATTTTTTCAATTTTTTTAACATTACGTCTTCTGGGGTTGTGTTGCGAAAAAAAACTCCTAAGTCCTAAGTAGCCCTTGTTAATTCAACAAGAGAACCACTGCTGAAAACCGCCGAGTGCATTTGGAAAAAATAAATTTAAAAGGTGATGCGATCATTTCAACTCCCCTGTATTTAATTCTGAACTACGCTTACGCTTCGCGTTTAATGTTTTTCAGAGAATAAGGTCAATAGTTGCAAAGTAAAATTTGTTTTATTGCAGACAGTTCGCATTAATTCAACACTATTCACCGCTTGCTTGCTTCATCCCATCACCACAGACAAAATAAATGACTGCAAAATGAGACCACTGACGCCAGAATTCATACGATGCCTTTGTCTCATTTTTATTTTATTCCAATTTCTACACAACACATCTGCGGGTGTACAAATCCCTTTGAAGAAAATCCAAGAGCTAATTTCTAAAGCATGTAAGAATATTCGTATGCAGTTATATTTTAACCACTTGTTCGGATTTCTGAATAATTTGTGTTTTAAAATTAGTAATAGAGACAATGGCTCAGAAACAACGAGATTTGCTGGAAGAGGATTACCTGGATATGATGACTAATCAAGATCCGGAAGTTCAGCCCGGATTCTTTGAAGGCGACATGGCCGGGGTTGACACAGATGAAGTATGTGCGTGTTCTAAAATACATTGCTAACTAGTATAGGAAGCCACTTTTCCGAAAAGAGTAACAGGAACTAAAATTGTATGCTACCATTTCTACAGATGGCCAGACTAGGGCTTAATTTTGCAAAGTATCCCGGAAGACAGTGGCCAAATCACACAGTGCCGTATTTGATTAGTCCGCTCTACTGTGAGTGAACCACGCAGCGCAGTGCGAACATATTATATTTTGAAATGTCTACATAATGATTGCAATGCTATTTTTTGTTTTTAGTGCCAGAGGAATTTATGATCATTCAAACGTCCTTAAGAATTCTTAGTTTTTATACATGTGTTAAGTTTCGGGAATGGGATGGAAAGGAACCGGACTATTTAGTAATATGGCCAGTAGAGAAACCTGCGGGGTACAATGATATATCTCATATTTTTCTTCTTGTTTCCACTAATAAATTATTTTGGATTTAACTAAGACTTAGTTCATCTCTTTGCAGGTGTTGGTCATACGTGGGTAAGCTTGGTGGTCCGCAAATCGTTTCACTACAAGCTCCAGATTTGAAATCTGCACAATGTTTTTCTGGTATCGGGCGACCATTACATGAAATTATGCATGCACTTGGCGTTTTCCATGAACAATCCAGACCTGACCGTGATGCCTATGTCACAATTGAAAAGAAAAACGTCTTAAGAGGTGATTCTTCAAATTCGTACAAATACTCACTTCACTGTAACTCAAATTTAATATAAAACCTCATGCGTTGCATACATATAGGATTTCTCAACAACTTTGACAAATTGCATCCAAAAAACGCTACAATGCAGTATGAGTACGATTACAATAGTATTATGCATTACGGAATAAATTTTTTCAGGTAAAAATAGATTTTCAACTAACACCAATTTGAGTTGTAATAAAGTTAATGTTTTTCACAGTAAAAACAGGAGAGATCCGACACTCCTCCCGAAACAGAAGTTAAGAGGTAAACTGGTTCCAATTGGCCAAAGAATCAATCTAAGCCGGCTGGATTGTATGAAATTGAACTCACTGTATGGATGCTTTGATAAATCACCCTTCGATAAACGGAAGTACACAACGTTCTGTGATTTCTTAGGACTATAAGCAGTTATATTAAATTGTTCTGCAGAAAATCCACACTACAAGATTGTCAAACTAGGAATGCATTCTGATTTATACTACCGTTAAAATAAATTGTCTTTCGTTGCATCGACGACTTGGTTTTTCTTAATTTGTTAAAACAACTTTTCATCAAACTGACCACACAGTCAGCCAGACACATTTAGTTTATTGCACAGCGACATATTTAAAGGTAGCATAAATTTAAGTTTCATCCATTTAATCTTCAAAATTTTGTGTGATTTCAAATTGAGCCGACTTGAATAGTACTGCGCCGCATAAGTAAGCAAGTAAGTAAAAACTATGCCTATACACTTTCAATATGAATATTATTAATATGTTTATCAGCCTGGTAGAGTTTGCTTCGGGAGTAGTGTATTGCCATATTGGCGTCGTCAAAGCGCGACCTCAATGCCGAAGTTTCTTTTGGAATTATAAGTTTAAAAAGATGCAGTGCATTGGTGAGATCTTGCGTTAAAACTGCAGAAAGCTCCCTCCCAGCGCAGCGCATTTGTAATTTTGAATTTTAATCTAAACAAATTTTGTCAATGTTTTCTTTTTATAAGTTTTTTTTAAATTTCAGGACACGGTTTCTACCCTCAACCCGAAAGAAATACTAGAGGAGCAAGAAAGAATTCTCACAAAGTTGAACTCCAAATTTAATCATTTTCAACATTCTGCACATGCTAGGCTCAGTACAATTGAAGCTTCAAAGTCATCGTCTTAGATCCCGTTCTCCCAAGTACCGTTTCGGAAAATATAATTATGAAGCCCCCCGAAACCCGCTCTGATTCAGGTATTATATCATGGATACCGTAATAATATAGTACTAGCTCTCAACAAAAAAAAAATTGAAGCCAGATTTCTGGTCTTATAGCACAAGATGGAAACGAGCGGGAATCTGCACTTTCACAGGAGAAGCGCGTGTCCGTCAAAAGGACCAAAGGTTCGACGAGATGATAGTTGCAGTTTATTATTAAGCAACCGCCATTCACAGCCGAAACTTAGTAAATTATGAAATTTTGACTTGACTCGGTGCATATTTTTACAGCAAGTCAAGAAGTAGCAAATGAAGAATGCGAAACAACTGAAGACGAATCGATTGAAGACGAATTGATTGAAGACGACGATGACAACGAACGAACGACGATAATGATTGCACCTCCCTCGGCTCCGGTTCTAAGTAATGATGAGATCCGAATGGTAGATTGTATGGTAATTTCTCACAATTGATTTTTATTTATAAAAAGTAGTTCATGGCATGCAATATTAATTTATGTCATTAATACTTAGACTGGTCTGGAGGAGGACGAAAAAATTGTGCAGAAGTTCGGATTAACCATTAGAGCGAGGGACTTGTCATTGTATAAAAATTTAAAATGGCTTGAAGACAGAGTACAGCATTTTATCCTGTTTTTAGATGTTAGCTTGAGCACTAGCTTTATGATAACATGCATTTGTTTCAGAACGTCGATTTCTACTTGGAAATGATTCGCGAAAGGAGTAATCAAAGGGATTCTGGACTCAAGAAAGTTTTCATTTATCATAGTATATTTTACCCCCTTTTAATGAAGAGAGGTTATGATGAGGTCAAGGGCTTCACTAAGGAGGTAAACTATACATTTGTATTGAACAAGAAAAGAATACACAACTTTTATCTAAAACATCTCTTTCCAGGAGAACTTGTTCGACTATGATTTGGCATTTTTTCCAATAAACCAAAACGGTCGGCATTGGAGCTTAGTCGTCGTCGACTTTGGCAAATCACAGATCCTGCATTATGATAGTTTGGGCAGTAGCGGTCGCGCTAGAATTCCCTGCTACACAAAAGTGAGTATTCCTCAAACACTATTTTGTCCTTCAAATGAAATTAATACATTTTGACCGAATTCAAAGGATATCTGGAAATATCTTGAAACAGAATCACAAACAAGGCGGGAAGTCGAGTTGGATAACTGGCAGTCCATAAAATTCGAAGACGATGTAAATGCGTATGAAGTTTCTGTATATAAAGTTTCAAATTTGTAAACTCGTGTATTGATAACTAGGAGATTCCCTACCAGGAAGGGTCCAACGATTGTGGGATATTTATGCTACAGTATGCAAACTACATCTCCAGAGGGCAAGAGTTTGATTTCAACCAAGAACATGTCCCGTACTTTCGTAAACGGATGGCCTATGAAACATTGGAGGCAAGGCTCCTGGACTAACTACAGATAATTGGCCTAAAGTATTAGAACTGAGCATATAGAAATCTCGAGCTTTTACGCATTGCTGACTTGTAGTCTCTCAAATCTTGTTAAGTTCTTAATCTTAAATTCCCAGTTTTCGTAAAACATTCGCTTGGAATTTATTTAGTAAGTTGACAATAAAAATAAATTGTACTAATCAATACTTAAAATAAATTTATATTAATCAACAACTTTTGCGGATAACTATACGACAATAAAATAACAGATAAATCAAGAAATATTTCGAGATGGACAAAACGTTGTGCCGAACGAATTGTCTGAGATTTATATTATATTATAATTATACAATACCTTCCGTTAGTTCCATAACATCAATGTTGTTATTAAGGCTGTTGCCGACATCGCCCTTACGGTTTGAGTCACTTGGGTTAGCCGGGAGAACTTTGCTTTCATCATCAAACGTCGTGGTGAAATGCTTAGTCTTCAAGTGATAGCGAAGACCACTTTTTGATGCAAATTTCATATCACACAAAGTGCAACCAATGGTTTTTTCCACTGGAAGGGGCTTGGGAATGGAAATCGGAAAAATTTCATCCGGATGCTTTTGTTGCCAGTGGTACTTGAGTCCACTTCTGGATTTTAACTGATGTCCACATAAGGTACATTTGTATTTGTGTAAAATATCTTCTTTTGTTGGTAAACAAATTTCCAATCCAGAAGGCCGGGGACACGAAGGAGTGGGATTGGACAACTTTAAAGGGGGAATGTTGGGAGGTAAGCTCGCACCAGGGTGTTTACTTCTTAAATGTTTTATAAGTCCGCTTCTAGTATAAACTAAGTGTTCACAATGATCACATTTAATTGTTTTGTCTCCTTTCTGACAAAGTAGGCTATAGCCAGGAGGTAGAATTTCATCTGGATGTTTAATCGCGAAGTGTTGACGCACAGTAGTTCGACGTCTGAAAAATTGAAGGCACGATGGACATTGGTACTGCACACGTTCATCTCCATTCTTACATCTCACTGTTCTGGTCACAAAGCTGCCGAAGAGATAATATTTTGGGCCTGAATCACTGATTAAAACTTTCTGTGATAGCATATTTCCTTGACGAGGAAACCGTCCATTCTCGCCGAACTTATTGTCGACATTTTCTTCCTTAATTGACTTAGTTCTAAGGCTCGCAAGGTCACTTTCAGCTCGGATTGCCAATTCCTTCACCTTTTTAACAGGGCCTACTACTACTGCCACTCCCTTTCTCTTCAGTCTTCTCTTCTTTTTAACCACTGACATTGAAGTTTTAACAAATTTATAAATTGTTTCTGGCACTGCACCGAACCGGACGAAGAAATCATAAATATATCCATAATCTTCATGGTACAGGGAATGAGCGGATCTTCGCAAACACTTAACCAGATCCTTTGCAGCCTTCCTAATGTGTGTGCCGAGTGAATATTTTTTCACGACAATGACTTTCTCAACTGCGTCGAGTTCACATTCTTCCATTTCTCCAAAGACAACATTCATGATGGTCTCAGTGCGCAGGAGTGGACGTAACGTTGGTGCCTCTTCAGAGGCCATTTGTTTCGCGGAGCTCTAGAAAATAGATTAGTATGGGAACAAAATGTTAAACAGTAAAATAAACTTCATGTTAATTAGATTACACTACATCACTGCAATTACCTCTAAAGGGATATAAATACAAGGATCCTTGCATCCCAGATGAGCACCAATTTCATGGAATAAATCTAGCAGAACCCGTAAATCCTCATGTAGCAGAAGTCCCGGATGAATATAGCACGTACTAATAATTGTCCTCCAAACTGAATTTTTATCATCCGGCAGCACGTGAGGAGGCATCACTTTGGTACACGAAGACCGAATGGACGATAATCTGATTTATACAATACAAAAGGCGGTGGTCAATCTTCTGGTCAAATTCATCATCAGCCAAATTAGAATCAATCTTGAACCAGAATTATTAACATGGACGCAGCAAGATGCGCATGTGATGTAACCTTCACCTAAATTAACGAACATTCATTTCTTAACCCTTTTAGAGCAAGAGCTGGACAAAGCAAACTTAAATGGAATAATAAAATCTTTCAAACGTTTCATCCTGCTTTTCAAATACAGAAACAAATATGGTCAATACTTACTAACAATGGTCAAAGAGGTTGTAATTCCCGTTAGTTTGGTCAACTCACAAATAAATCGAATTGTACACAGTACACAGCGTTGGATCAAATGGTCAAAAGACACTAACTTCTTATACAAATTTAGTCAAACCAATTCCATTGTTTTGATTTATTGATGGCCCCCTTGCGTCGGTCAATTAAATTTTAAATCAAATCAGGTAATACAATCAAAACATAATAAATACGAACACTCTTTCTTAACATTTCAACTTTGGAGGTTTGTGCGAATCGAACTTATGCCGCGTCAACGCACATGAAACGGGACTCGATGCCCCGCGTTTTTCGATGATTTGTGAAACACAAACAATGGTTGGGAATCTTTGTTTACAAAAATAATATTTAATAAATGCAATTGAAATACATGTACTAGTGTACTTTTGCTAATTTTGATTAACTTTAAACCTCGCATTCTTGACCAGCAGCTTACAATAATTCTGATTATTGGTTGTGTGACTGTTAAATGAATACATCGTTAAACCCTGATGATAAATGCTGTTTCTTGTATGACTAGAGCAGGTATTTAGTTTAATAATGTTAATAAAACGTGTCATCTATAGGTATTATGTTTATCAACAGATTTTATTGGGTTTTGGCTGGTTTTGTTATAAAAATCGACACTCTGGCGAAGTTAAATTTAAAATGCACATTGTTAAAGTGAAACATACAATAGTTATCAAAGATACCAAATCGAAATTTGTTCAGCTTGTTGTAATGTGTTTTTATGTATATATGTATGTTGTTGCAATAAGTTCCCATCTATTACAGTTTTATTCATACATTAGAACAGGACTAGAGCCGGAATTAATTTTTCTTGTTAACCGGGCACATCGTTAGTCGTTAAGATATCAATACCTCATAAATTCATGCTGTCCTTGCATGCTCGGATTTTCTGAATTAACTGTAGTTGTCTCCTTGCATGTTGGCTTTATCTTAAATTCTAAGTTTAGCTTCCTTGACCCATAATTAGCTTCACCAGTGCAATATGTGTCTAAATTCCATTTATAGAACTGGAATATTCTTGTTTTTAGATAAACACACATAAGCCTTCTTTAAGCCTTCGTGTGGATGATTTTAATTACTGGTTATCTTGCATTTATCTTCAATGTGGTACTCATGCAGAGCTACTATACTTGAATGAGTGGGGTCATACTCATAATTTGTTTTGCAAATCTTCAGCAACCAATCTTTACAGACCGTCAAGGATCCTAGCAAACTGCTTTATTCGGTTCTAAACTAACAAAGGATTAAGGCAAAGAGGTTCGACGCCTTCCTTTTGCAGACACCTTTCAATTTCTTTGGATTAAGATATTATTATTTGTAGTGCTAGTGTATAATGTTGACGGGTACCAAGTGGCAGCATGCACGACTCTGTGCTTCTACATACAACTTGCTTATGTATTATGCATGTGAGATAACATTAAATGTACCCGAGCGTTATAATGTAATTAATGCATCTGCACTTTCTCACTAATTTCAATTTATTTCAGATGAAATCAAACTTAAATTATTCTTTAGACCGTACCATGTGGCTTAAACGTCATTGGACGACACACGCAAAACTGCGTGAAATATTTAAACCCAGGTGTTCGTTTCAAAATTGTTGACGGATGCTTGCCCTGAATATAAATTAAAATTGGCTGACGCATGGACTGCCGTGTCACTTACTAAAAGTTAACCGACAGCTGGTTTCACTTGTCAGAGCAGCAAATTTCGCAAACCCAGTTTTATTTCGCACAACTACGTCGCAACCGACATCACTTTCGCACATCTTTCTACATCCCAGTTATTTTTAGCAATCAAAAATCATGCTCCAGACGCCAAGCAGTCTGCTCATATTCTCTTCCTTGAATTATGTAGGAGGGCGGGTTGTGCTGCTGAAATTTCCCATCCTTTGCCAAGTTTAGATCTTAATCCGAATCCTCCGATGAGAATTCCATTTCATTAAAAGCGCACAATTCCCCCTTCCCAAAACGAGTCGTCGTAGCCAATTCTCCATTACATCAAAGCAATGCAATGGAACGAAATCAAAAAGTCGAGAACGAGAGCGGATTTTCCGGCGAATTGTGAGATGAGAAAAACTCGTCGACACAAACCAATTTCATGCAATCAAGAGCACTGGGAATTCTACCGCCCCCGTCATCCATGCATTGTTAGCAATTTATTTTTGGTCATGGGGAAGAGATTTCTTGCTAAGACTAGATTTAGATTAACCATAACGCAAAGCAGCATGTATTGGGGAGTCGCAAAAAAGGTTGGATTCAGTCAGTCGTCACGCTTGAATAATTGGTCGGACTGGATTCCCTATGCTTCACATTGACAGACTAATTTTTTTGCTACTGATGATTTCTATTTTTGTCTGCGTAGATACTGATTGCTTTGGAATAGGACAACAAAAAGTGGGGAGGATTTATGATCCTATGTTATGAGATAATGGATTCTCAGAACTGAAATGACGGGATTCTTAGCAGATCTCAATTGATACCAGTGAAGAAATTCGCATGCCAGCGGGGTGGCTTTTCAGAAATCCTAAGGATGGGGAATTCATTTTTGTCAACCAATTTGATTCATGGAAACTCTGGATGACTCCAGGCGGAGGCGGACAGTTGCGGATCAACACGCAAAATCTACGAAAACTAAAATGGTTGACAAAAACCCAAACAGAAATAGTTTATATAATTGCTGTCAATTTGAGTAATCTGGAAAAATACAACAGACTTAAGCTGAAGGCCAGTAGTTCTCTTATATTAAAAATTGTGTACTTTTGTAATTTGTGTTTGGGTTAACACATCACTCGTGATGATGCATCAATTGAATTAAACACTTGAATGGAAACATTTCCATACGAATCACACTCTGAGATTCCGGAAAGAATCCACTATTGACTCGACTCTAGTCTAGGTTTAATAGCATTTGATTTGCGAGTACAAACATGTAAAGAATATCTGCATGCAGTTATTGCCACATAAAGGGCAGGAATGCTCACAACCGCAACGCTGGGGAGTTTGACCCTGACGTCAGTGTGGATGCAAAAAAAAACATGCATAAATGAACCATAACACGTTTTGCAAGCGTGGTTCTGGACCTGTGGATTCCAGAGGAAGTAAATGTGTGAAAAACGTTACTTGACAACGTCGTAGGTCGTGTGAACCGAGTGGGCGCTGCTGCGCCATCGGGTGCATTCGCATTCCATGATTTTTTTTGCACTAGTGGTTTTTTAAACAAAAAACGGAACCACTGACGAACATATCCATCAATGCAGTGCGTGGGAAATACCTTTGATTACTTGCGTACGTTCATGGATCTCATTATATAACAATATTTAGGGAAACCCTTTCTTTGTACTTCCGTCTGGAATTTGACCGGATAGCAAAGGAATTAAACACGTTGTAATCTGCGTCAAGCGATGAACTTGAATTTGCATACGTCCAACATGCACTGATTCTAATTTTGAAATCAATTTGTCTCATATTCGTCATAATTGTAGCTTAGACCAAATTTGGAATGTGAGGAAAAGTCTTGAATTTTGATATCTGGATCTGCCCTGCCGTTTATTCCGTTTTAAATGTTTTGAATTAGTGAGTTCCCCACTATGTAGTAAACAGATCACATTATGACGTACTTAGTGTTTATTATAGGCAAGGGTGACCCGTTTCCTATTTACAACTCCAACTCATGGAAAAATCAGAGCATTCGTTGTTTTCCAAGAAGTAAAAGTTCATGCATCTGGCACGGATACGGCACAACGTAACACTCGTTGCGGGCTATTTGCAAAATTCTGTGTAACCGTAATATCCGTGCCAATATGGCTTGAGATACGAACCGGCACCTGCCATGGCCATGCCATATGCCGTGCCTTGCCGTACGCAACTAATGCAAATAAAACTAATACATGTACGTACGTATATTGTACGCGTCCGCGTACGTACATCCAATGCTATAATAATGGAGTGACAGATGCTGTAAAAATAGACTACGTCATTCCGCAAATTGTCTCAGAAAACAAAAAATGACACAACTCTTCCGGTCCAGGGCCAGGTCGGGAATCCCAGTTTCCGTGGTGGGCGATTGATCTCTTAATCCAAGGCAAGGGAAAGAAACTTAAAACGCAGAATAATGATGACCATATACATAGGTGACGTTTGGTGACGGCGTCAAAGTTTATTATTTTAGTCAATCTTGACACTTACGGCATACCATACGCAAATACGCATTGGTTGTTTTTATTAAGTTTCCCCAAAACCCACAAGGAGCCTTGATTTGATTACTTTTTCTTGAGTCATCTCTGCCTGCAAGGTTAAAACCACACACACGCGTGCAGAAATTACGTTTCGGTTTTTTCTTCACCGCTACTGCTACACGTGTGGTTTGAGAATATGCGAAAATCGATGAAAGTAAAATTCCCAGCGCGTGCAGCCCCAGAAGCATCGCAGTGAAAGAAAACAAACCCCGCACGTGTACGTGTCTTCATTTCCTTCAATTAGAAAAAAATTATCTTCGTGCGCACACGAGGCATGTAACTGCATACTACAAGCTACAGTACATCTATAATGCTAATCGAAGGTTAAATTAAAACATGATGCGTGTGTGTCTAGTCTAAAAGCGCACTTGCGTTCTGCATTGACTTCCCAAACTTAGCTTACACGTGAATTTAGAATGTAAGAAAACTATGTGCAAAAATATTATTGGACGGGAAAGAAATGTCATAATCTGCCCCGCCATGTTGTCTTCATTTTGCTGTCTTTATCAGTTTGTTTACACCATTCGCAATTTAGCTGACCACGCCATGCGCCACAACATAGACGGACTGTGAATATTTAGACGTTGAAGGAAGGGACATTTTTCTTCCAAACCACAAACCATACTATAGACATATTGGATTGGCGAGATCGGGAGATGTCCAAAGTACAGTGCGGTAAATAAATATGTATGTAATTTGCCAGCACGGAACGGAGGATGACGCGATGAAGGGGGATTTTTGTTCAGGATTTGGCAGGCCGCGCCGCAAAAAAGGCACGCATATGCCAAGTGCCTTTTGCCCACCACCACCACCGCACCGCACCACCGCAGCAGTGCAAAAATACGTGATGAGCTATAAAAGTGAAATGCACAGACGTTTTGACTTCAGTTCTACTCCAACCTCTGAGTAAGCAGTAATAAGTTCAATTTCTCTGCAATTTACACAATAAAGTGAAATCCTACTTCTTCGTTTTACACGAGTTCAAACAAGATTTCGAATTGAAAATCAAAATGTCTTACACTTGCGTTTTATCCCCAAATACCAAATCAAACATGATTCACCCAGCACTTCGTGGGGCCTTTAAGGGGCGGGATGTGGAGATGGAAGATAGCTACGATTCTTACCCGGATGCCAATGAAATCATGAGGGGATCCGTTACATTTCTGGGTCCAAAGAAAACACCACAGGATGTTATCTTAACTGTTTTCAAGACATCCGTGGATCACATTGCACTCGTTTATCCTGATAACCGGTAAGAATTAAGAAACTTTTCTTTTTAGTATTTTGCCAGATCTTAGATTTACAAAATTTCCTCCGCCAACTGCTAAATGGGGATTTTCCCTTTGCGCCGATAACATAATTTTGTTTAATTTGAAGGTATTTGTTTTTCCATATACATGTACATGGAAGATGAGAAGGGGATGTATCATTGTGCATTCCCGTGCATGTATTATGCACCTATAGCGGTATTTCAACTTTAATTCTATTAAGGCTAAGGTGAAACACCTGGTATTTAGGTCAATGAGATTTTCCCTCCTGGCGCGATAGTAGATCAGGTTTTGTATTGCTGCCTAACACACGACATGACCTTTAGGAATTTCCAAATTAATTCCAAGCTCGAAGTCAGAGAGGGAATCCAAATTTTTGATAGCCACATACAGTTGAAGGTTAAGCGAAATTGCGGTGAGGATGGTGTATCGGATCCAAAGTACAGTTTTAGGATTGTCCCAGCCTAAAATTGTCACTCAACACGACTGCCGCATGAAAGTTCCGTTCCATTCAAGTGATTATTTAGGTCGAGCCAATTTTGGAGGCGTGGATGGCAATGATAAAAGTGAATCTTTCATGGTCATTTCAATACTAAGGTGCCAAATTACATGGCACGATTAACCAGGTGCTAGTTTCCCAAGTTAGAAAGCGGAGGAAATTTTGTTCTGCTAAATTGCATTTACAATTTCATATACCATCAAAAGTAAGGAATGGTTTGAATAATATTTTTGTTCTTTTTTTGTATTTTAGAAGGAAGACGGTTGCAGTCAAACCAGTCGGTTGTATTAATATCCGTGGAGTCACTTGTGAGGAAATCACAGTCGCCAATGGAATCAAAGGATTTACTCTCCGACCAAAGGTAAATTTTTGAAGTCATTTCGAAATCAAATTTAGAATATTGATTAAGAAATAAGGGATGTGATCTGCCTGAACAAAGACTTATGAAATCACTTACCTGTTTTGCAGAAATGTGACACATCCTCCGCAGCTTTGACTTTCATTTGCCGGGACAGTGCAGCCCTTCCAAAGTGGATGACGGCACTCACAGCTGAATCATCCAATGCCCTCAGCAAGAGAAAGATCCCACATCATTGTGCGCTCCAGTCAGTCCAGGAAGATGAGGAATAATTAATTCTACTGCTGTGTGTCCACCGATTTAGATTTTTAGATCTTTTGTTTCAGGAGTCCGGTACTACCGGGAGATGTGTATTTTCGTATTATATAGTTCCTTGCGTTAGTTTAGTGCATTGAAGTACATGCAAAAACAAATATCTAGCAGAAATAGTTATCGGCTTATGTGAGTTTGATGGATCTTGTTATCTTTTAAGTTTGTACTTGTTTTTTAAGTGTGTGAAATGTGAATCATTGCTGAAGATTCAGCAAGTTATCAGTTGAAAGCTAATAAAAATACAGACATGGAAGTCTATTTGGTTGTTAAAACAATCTTATTTAACCTAAGATACTGACTGTGTGGCAAAGTAGCAAATTTGTGGAAAAATTAATGCACATTTATCATGCATCTTTTCTGTCTGCGTATTTATTCAAGCTCATAACTTTTTGCCATTACTTCATAAAAGAGCAACTCAGAAGAACTTTGGTGAACTTTAGCTTTAAAGGATAACCGGGGCGCTTTAATGAACTCAAAAATAGAATAGAACTCATCATCAAATGCACAGTATTCAAAGTTATTTTTATAGAAATGATCTGATCAAATCCTTTCGTTGCCAAGAATTAAGGAAATTCAGACACAGCGGTCCCAAAACATTTCAAGGTCTGCTGAGTTCAATTAGCAATGAATGTGCCTTGTTTGGTTTGCTCTACATGAAGTTGTCTCAAATCTGCACTAAATCTTGATCAAACTTGCAAAGTTCAAAGTGCCCAATTCCAAAAATTGCAAATAGTAATTGGGATCAATTGCTACAGCTGAAATTCGCCATCTCAAAAGTCAAAACTATATAGAAGAGACTTTTGTCAAATGATTCTTCAAAACTGAAAAACATGTCAGTTTTTTTACTTTTACATTACCCGACTTTGCAACACGCGCTACGTATCAAAGGCTGTGATAACTATGATTGACAAAATAGTTTCGGAATTGCTGCAGAATGAAGTCATCATGCATTGATTGGGTAATTTTGATCTTTACAATTTGACGAATGAGACTGCTGTATATCTTAAAGAAAGACGAAAACAACTTCCACAATGGCAAAGTTCAATTCCAAACTGGATTCCTTGAATGAATGAACCGGTAGTAGTGTCAGTACAAAGTACATGCAGCGAGCGTTGCATGTACTTATGGTCGTGAGTAAATGGTCGTGTGTTATTCAGTTTGATCAAATCAATCTCCTATTTCCCGACCTATCGCCAAATTCCTTTGATGGAATTAGAAATATGCACATTCAATGCCAAAGATATATTCATCCAGCATTTCTTAAGATCAGACCAATTCTGGCTGATCCGACTCTCAGAATTAGTCAACCAACCAATCGTGCGTCTTTTCGTCAAATTTGTTTCGGTGAATTTCCATGAAATACACACTTGTATCAAATCCAGCTTTACAAATAGCGTAGCACACGTATGCTCTAGGCGGTGCGACGCAAAGCTGAAGACTGTGAAAACGTGCCAAAACATGCCATTTTATTTTGACATGTTCCAGTTGGGTTACACGTGTGCAGGTTTCGGAGTACGCGTGGCGTTTCGTTTACGTTATGTAGAAAGAAAATAAGAGGTCCGACAAACATGGATTTCTTGGCATGGGAAATGATTATTTTTTGAGTAGGAGTCCACACTCCCACACATTATGTACTCAATATTTTGAATACCAAGAATTTCCATGCTGTGAACTGAAAATGGGACTCCAGCTTCAGCAAGTATTGATTATTGATTTGTTCTCACTTAGTAAGTGGAAATCAAGTACCCAATTAGTTGAAGTGTCGACAATAACATTGTACATTGATACCGATTTTGTCCGATTTGATGCCAAACCAGAATATTATGCATGAAAACGAAAACAGATACATAGCTCCTTTTAACTTGGTCATTTTAATCGTACATGACTGTGTATATCAATTACATTTCAGGTTTATCGTAAAAGTACGCTGCACTTCTGTCTTCATTTGCTGCGGGCAGCTGTCCTATTCCTATCTGTGTTTTAGAATTTAACATGCACTCCTAATGTTGTTGAGAGTTTCATCATAAGGTTTTACAAAAAAAAAAGTTCAGCACGGGGCAAAACTTCATTACCTATAGTTGAATAGCAATGCTTATAAAGGCTATAATTTGATAATTTGACCGATGAAACTGCATTATCTTTAAATTTGAAGTATAGGAACTAACGAGTATTTGAATTTGGCAACATTTGGTTATGACATTTACAACAATGGGGTTAAATTCCACCCCGTTCATTTCAGCTGGCACAGCGTAGGAGCAAAGAGACTTGGAACAGTAAATTTTATGTACGCATTTGAATTACAAACAGATGCAAAGGGAAATACAATTTGGTTTGAGTTGAGTGTGGGACATGGACTTAAGTGAAAAATAAAACAATCCATAATTCACACCATATGTTTTATACACCCGTGAACGGGAACAGATTGATGTTAATCTGTCAAATTAATACAGGATTTCCAGTAATAATCGGATTACAAGTCTGGAATTGTCTGGATTTCAACACCGCTTTTGCTTTTCCAGCGCAGCTGACAAGCGGCGTTGAGGAATACGAATACAACAAATGGGACTGATAGCTCAACATCATTTAAATTCTACAGTGCAGGGTTCCGACGATTTTATTTGTGTACACATACGACATGTACGTATTCAAATGATCTACAATCTGCGCAGTAAGATATCGCATATTCCAGATCTGGAATAAACCCCATGTCTGATTCATTCTATCAAATGAATTGTGCACTTGTTTGCTCACTGGGCACTCAAGAGAGTCTAAATCAATTTAATTAATCAATGACCATGCCAAACGTAAACCTGGCGCCAGGCACGAGGCGTTCATACAGATAATCTGATTGAATTAAAAACTTGATCCAATAAATAATTTGCATTTGACAGGACTTCCGTGCGGAAATGATTGATCTGAATAGGCATTCGAAACGTGTTTAAATTGTCCAAACATGAGATAATTTGCATACAAGCACAAGCAAGATTTGGATGAATCCACATCCCTCTTTGTAATGTACATTTGGTATGTGGAATCTGGAATGTTATCATGAGGGAAAAGCTACGTGACCCACACAAGCACAACAGCGTGGATCGATGCCGATGCGATGCGGTGGTGGAATTGCATTAGCAGACCAAGTTCCACTTTACAGTTGAATTAATGCATGCTGCATCTGAAAACTGACTGTATTAGATTAATTAGTTAGGTTCAGCTAAAAGTTAGCCACAGCCACTCGTGAATCATTCACATGAATCTATCTAATACGTTAAATAGGACCACCAAATTCAGGCTGTGCTATTTAGCTTCAGATTTGTATCGATTTAACATTGCTCAACTATAAAGAGCCCCCTCATTTGCATAATGATAATTTGATATGGATGTGACCTTTGACGAGGTCATGTACTAGTTAATTATGGTTTAGCACATGTTGTTATTGTAACACAGCCAGCCCACCGTCACTGCTTATATTTCGGAGTTAGGGCGGCTAATTACAGCATCGAGTCGAGATGTAATTACAATGAACGTAACATGATGTTGTAAATATGGAAATTGTGTAATTACTTGTACTTACTTAGTGCGGAAGTTAATTATTAAAAATTGATTGAGCAATCATTTTGGGTGTATGGCAATGAAGTCAATACTCCTTTGTTTTTCTGTCGTCCAAAGCACGGATTTTTTCTTGGCTCGCATGCATGGATGATTGGATTGGAATGGTTTGAAGAATCTACTAGCAAACTCGCAGCTGGTATTTTAAGTTGAGAAAGGAAAATAAACCTTGGGTCAGGCGAAGACATTGACGTGACATTGGCATTGACAATGGCTCCAACCCCATCCACGTCATTGGTGTCATTGGTCTTATTATTAACTTACGAACAGGATTCACTCTCAGAATTACGGAGTCCCGTGTCGTGTCGGATTAATAAAATCTCGATTTTCCTTGCACTTGCCCTTGTGGAAATCCCTGATTTAATTTTAGTACATAGCAAGTGACAGTGGTTGGCTGGTAAAAACGTGGGTGGAAACCTTTATCAAATTGAAGATGCCAGGCAGTCTTCTCGTTTCTTTGATTATGTTACCCTTAATCCTATGCTCTAGCATGTGGATGTGATCGAAGGCCAATTTATTATGATCAAATTGGATGCAGGCGGTTGCCAAAAACATTTAATTTGCCAATTGCCATCCACTCTTCCATTGCACGGCGAAAGTTTGAGGAACTAATTTGCAGATATTGAATTCTATGATGTTTGTATGCTTAAATACTGGGAATAATTTTCAAATTGAAGGTTTACTAATTTATTGTAATTAAGTCGACCAACAATACAGTAGAAATTCAGCCATCTGGAAGCTAAATATAAATTTTCAAAATGCGCACTATAAAAACGACAATAGGGTAAATGGTATAAAAAACTTTCTAGTGAACTCGGCACCCCCCATCGTTTTGCAAACGTGGCAATTATACTCAAGGCAGGTTGGGACTTGAATTAAAGGGAGTGAGTCATCATAGTATGCAAATCTGTCAAGTACAATGATTGTTGTTGCGTCAGGCCATGGGCAGACGATCAAAAATGAATGACGCAAGTTTTCCTTTTGAATCCTACATTGAATTAAGTTCTTACACAAGTTTAAGCATGTTCATCAATGTAGTGGTACGTCTGTCCCACTTGTGCAATTCTTGACTTTTCTCATTACATATTCGCCTACTAATATTGAATGCGCATTTGTTATGCAAAAGCAGATATTGACATGATATGTTACATGGATTTTAAATGTCTCCCGGATTGGAGCAAACTAAACCAAATGTTAAATAACAATTCTTAGCATGACTATTAAGTTGACTTGCTGAAGTCACTGCACTGCAATCCGTATGTAATCCTTATGTGGTGTAATTTGCACAGACTGACGGATAACATTACCACAAAACATGCATTCAAGGGGTATGCAAACTGCAAATAAGGATGGAGAACTTATGGACATGTTACACACGTCAGATGTCAGAAATCCTGCTCGTTTCATTTGGTGTGACTGACCAATGTCAATTCAACCCAAACCGCAAACCAAATATGTCATGGTCAGTATGATGCATTGCATTGCTTCGTGTGTTGAATGTTGAAATTTGGAATGAAGGATGTGCGCTGTACATGTAAATCATGTTTACTCGCAGTAAATACTTTTGATTGGGCTCAGATGGTGGTAATGGATCTGTTTACAAACTTGTCCCTTAATTGCTGGCAGGCGAGGCAGGTGCTGTTCCTCTTAAGTGCCCGTATTATTTGAAAATTATTGTAATGCATAAGGGTGACGCATATTTACACAATTATTTAAGTTTTTATGTACCTGTTTTCAACACGGTAGTGCGGCGTCCAGAGTTTTAAACTTAAAGTGTGCCTTACTTTTATAATTAAATTAGGAATTGTATACTGTTCTCTCCAAATGCAATTGTCTTGTTGTTTAAGAGTATTTGATGCAATCAAAACTTATTAGCGTACAAAGTGGTCAACACGTCAACTTCATATTTTACTAAAATGTTAATTGCTAAATCCTAATTGATCTCTTGAGTATACAGCGAAAAAATTTAGAATAAATAATATTCAAATTTCTTACACAATTCACACACGTACAAAGACAAAGTCGTACTTAAACAAACTTGAGTTCGGAGTCATGCGTCACTGGCGACTACACTTACGTAATTAGCCAGCAAGGATGTCCGGAAAACCACTTCCGATCAGGCAACGCCAAGTGACAGCAATGACACGGATGTCAATAAATGATGTAACGTCAATGGCAATGACTGGACAACTGGACCTTGTGAATAGATACATCACTATTTCATGGACATAATGAATGACTTGTACGTTATATCGATTCCCCCTTCAAAATGGACATTGTGAAATATGACTTGTTCGGAACTGAAGCTGAGTCGGCCTCCAGACGCAGAATAAATCCATTCAAATATTCTTATTGATTTTAGAACAGCTAAATCTATTGTATAATTCTAATTCAAAAATTGGCTCCAAATCGTACGCGGATGTTTATGTCTTCAAAAAGTATTATGATCCGAATCGATTCCAAGTTCAATAAACAATTGCAACCTTCTCCCTCAAATTATGGTGTTTGCTCAAAGTCACAGCGCAACATCTTATGAAAGCATGCCAGGCGCCAAATTGTAAAACTGTTTACACGTGGATATTCAGTTTGCTAAATATTTTGCGAGACTAATCCTGGAACATTTGGGAAATAGCAATTAACCTTGTGACTTTGCACAGGCTTACTCGTTCAAAGCTACATCGATCCATATGCTTACTGGACTGTCTCAAAATAATTTGGCATTCAATACGATCCAGAATCCAGATTTTGCAGCTGGAAACTCAAAGTCAATGTCAAGAGCGGGCAACGACGACGGCACAGCATACAAAGACAATAAACAAAGACGAATGCTAATTTAATGATGAGAGTAAAGCCCATAAGCCTGAACAATAAACATTAAAGTCTGTCGGCTGACTTGAAGATGTGATGGTGTAATTTATACTCACTCCAAGCCTCCGTCCCACTACCAAAAACCACTATCGGATGCTACTGTATTATGCTATTAGGATTATTGTGTATTACCTTCTCAGCAACACAACAGCCGCGGTGGGGGACAGTCATGAACCATACAAATAAAAAACAGGATTAGCATAATCCGATGCCACGAAATTTATTTCTCACACGTTTTAGTGGTTCGACGCTGCGCTGCGGTGAGACCAACGCAACGTATTTACACTTTAATACGAATTAAAATTAAATATTTTACCTATTCCCTCTGCAAACTACAAACAAATTTTTATGATCAGACATAAATAGAATACTAAAGCTTGCACTTATATAAGTGAGTATAAACTACTGTAAACTTGTGGTAGCACAATAAACCACATTTTAGGAGGCTGGGTGGGAATTTAGTTTTATTATTATGTTGACAGACGTAATGCTCTAGATAAAACTATTAAAACGCTAATACAATAATGCTTTTCTGGATTTTGACTTTGTTTTACTTCAGTTTCTGTTCTACTTGATTTTGAAATGTGAAAGCTAAAGCTTTTGAACCGATTAGTTTTACTGTCATGTAATTTAGCCCTTTATATTAAATCAAGCTTGTCCGCCCAACAGATCTGTAGTGCAAAACATGGCTTTTCATTTTTATTGTAAGTGAAATTCCATATACAGCGAAGCAAGTGCAAAATACGTAATCGACTACCACCTCGATTTGTACGCCTTCCGTTTAACTTTCCCCTGAATGGCATCATAATATGTTTTCAAAAACAATTTTTCCACGCTTGATTTATTTATAAAATTGCGTCATTTAACTTCATCTGTTTATGCGGAATGAAGAACCGTCGCGTCGCAAGCGGCAAGGAATCATTCATTCATTCACATTCGGAAAAATAAAATCCAATTTTAGAAGCATACACATTATGTGCGTATGTACGTACAATTGTACGTGGTTTTGCACAACAATTCTGCATTCATTTATACTTTGATCCCATCCTATCAGATGTTAAACTTTGCATCCTATGAATTTAAAGATAATTTTCTAGAATATTCCAGATATTCGGAAGAAAATTGTATGTAGTAAGGCTAATTTAATGAATACGGTTGCGGACACACGTGCCGGCGCCCTTGGCCAATGAATAAAACCTATAAAAAATAAGATAAAATTGTTGTTATTTTGATTCCTTCCCATTGATCACGTTTTGAGCAGCCGATCCAAATCAATTTTGATTCATGAGTTTATCCTTCATAAGGTCGTCCGTGACAAAGTCCTAAGGGGGCAGATTTCGTTATTTGGGTCACATCCTTAACTTTTATAAAGCAATATGGGTTAAAGTCACGACAAAACTTGCTAATTACGCATTTCCAAAAACAAAATTGCAAAATTGAGCAACGCGACACGACAGCGCAGCACCATACTGTCAAAAGAGTACATGGGTACATTTTAAATTTACGCGCTGCGCAGAAAAATTAAAAATAGGAAGCTCAATGTGCACGGCCATAATATGTAAATCCACGGATCTCAAATAAACAACTATGAATAGTTTGATTTCGTTGACCCCGTTTAATTTCAAATGAAGGATTTAAAGTCCAACCCCAAAACAACAAATGGGTGAACGATGAACCCTTGGCAGGATGGTATTCTGCGGGTCGCACGTGCTTCAATAACTTGAAAAATTGACCTCGAGCCGAGGAATACCAAAACAACAGACAAAAAATGTGAAAAAAATTGTCTGGTCTAGACTACTTTGCTGCTGTGAGGACGGAAGCACGGAAGTAATTTAATGTACACTGTTGTTATGTGTTGATGTAAGATAAGCAGGCGACGCTTTACGAGGGACAGTCGTAAACACGTGCAGAAAATGTGATTACAAATATCCAAAGTTGAATTACTTAATACAGTGTAAAAACAAAGTAATAATTAGGGGCATATTTTGATCCATCAAAATTTATGGCACTGACTCCCGGACTTTGAACTGATATTGGGCTTTGAAGTGCAATAATGGATGGATACTAAAATTGGAAAAAAAAATTTTTAATTGGTTTGCCAAATTCGAAGGAGCACCACTTTATTGGGTACAACGGGAGTGATTGACATACCTCCATCTAATCTCAATTGGAATTATAGCGTTATTTAGTGTCAGTCTATTAGTGTTTAAGCACCCAATTAATTAAAACTAATTAAATTATTTAATGATCTACTTGAGTTTGAATAAGCAATTACTGTAAAAAAAAAAAGTAAACCCAAATATACACAAACTGAGTGGGGAGTTTACCACACATATTAAGCGCATTTGTTTACAGCATTGTTTTGTATCAATTGAATATTTTGTAATTGCATACTGTTAGAAGTGCAAACAACTTAAAAAAAATATTTTAATTGGTTTGCCAAATTCGAAGGAGCACCACTTTATTTTGTACAACGGGAGTGATTGACATACCTCCATCTAATCTCAATTGGAATTATAGCGTTATTTAGTGTCAGTCTATTCGTGTTTAAGCACCCGATTAATTAAAACTAATTAAATTATTTAATGATCTACTTGAGTTTGAATAAGCAATTGCTGTAAAAAAAAAAGTAAACCCAAATATACACAAACTGAGTGGGAAGTTTACCACACATATTAAGCGCATTTGTTTACAGCATTGTTTTGTATCAATTGAATATTTTGTAAGTATACTGTTAGAAGTGCAAACAACTTCCATATGACCAGCAACTTTCATATGACATTACGATTCATTTTAGTGGATGATGCGTACTGTCAGAATTCAGATTCTATCACCTCTCCTACACAAAAGTATTACAAACGTCAAACTGTCAATATGTAACTTATTGTACAGCAGCGGATTACGTGCAAGATTTGTCACTGCCCAACATTTGCATTTTGAAGGCAGGAAGTGTGGTCGGCTTCAGTTTATCGCAGATCAATCCACCATTCCATTGCATTGCACATAATGTGACAGACGCCATGGAGCTCTGTCAACAGGATAAACTATTTATAAATTGGGTCAGAGTACGATAAGAGATTGGAGCCAAGCAGTCTTACAAATTTTGGCAATTTTACAAGTCTTTACGCCGATCAAGGGATTCTGATTAAATTATTACGTCATTTGGCCCTGCTTATTTCTACTTAATGAAGAGATATTTGTTCCCCATTTAATTCATATGGAACATAAGGACATTACCATGCACTCTGAATAACACTTTCATATATTGGCCTATTTTCAATGTTCAGATTTGTTTTTGTTAGAATATCCTTTATTGTATGTAATCATAATAAATTTAGCCATTTGACATTTCCCTTACTCTTTTGCAATTCACTCATCCGACTTGTTTGTCCTTTCTCCAAAACTTGAGTCGTCATTCGCCCGTGTTCATGACTCATGGACTACTCAGTACTCACTAACACATTAGTTCCTTCAATCCAGTCTTATGTCATAAATCAATAAAATAAATGGACTTTTCCTTTCGGCTCGTGTTAGTCTTCGCGTCTCCGGTATTTGCTTTTACCTGGAAAATTGGGTAAGTGGATTTTCCCGGCACTCGCGCCCCGCCTCCGTTCCGTGGCTTCGCGTCGCGTCGTGTACGCGTTGCATCCGTCCGTTTCTTCTGTGTGTAAACAGAACAGACCTTTGGACCACAGCTTAGCTTATGGATTCCAAAAACTAAACCATAATCCAAGTTTGTGTGCTTCCGTTCATTTCGCACATCATAAACCTCTACTTACTATTTCTACTACTGGAAGACTCAAGAGTGTGGGAACCAAAGGGCAATTCGTGGACTTTATACTTGATGACGGCACGGCGTGGCGTGGTACGGTATATGGCATTGACATGACCAAGTCAAACATTGAAATTGTGATCTCGGAATTTCTCAGATTTTCAAAAAAATACTTACACGTGTTTCCTTGTTTTGCTTAGGTTAGATTATTTGTCAGATTTTCAAAAAAAAAGATACTTACGCGTGTTTCCTTGTTTTGCAATAGCTGGGATTTGTCTGTAGATCAGAAATTTAAACATGATTTTGTGCAAGTGGTTTAGTTTAATTGTCAATTAAGTTCAGATAAGAGTTTGGATTAGCAAAGCAAACAATGCAAACTCTTGACGGTGCGGTCGAGGTGGGATCATTAGCAATTTAAACGTGCATGCATGGTAGGGCGCCGGATGCACTTTATGAAGCTGACGAGTTTATCTATTATGATGCAATGCAAAATGTTGAAAATAACAATTTGAATCATTGCAGACTATACAAGATTCCATGTGGTAGTTTGTTTTTCTTGAGTAGGCTGTGGTTATTATTGCGCAAAATGAAAAGTGGTTTCAAGTACAGGAAAGTGCATGAAGCGGATGCATGTATTTTGAGTATGATAAATAGCTCATGCATTCCTCGTCTATTTTAAAAGCACGTTAGTTAAGTTGTGTAATTCAAAAATCTGATCATGAAAGGCAGTGTACCGCGGCGCTTGCACTTTGACATTGATCAAAATCAAACATTCAAGTTGGTTAAGTGTGAGAACGAAAAACAAGTTGCTCTCCGGTGGAGCGCATCCACCTGAGTTTGTTTAGCAATAAAAGATTCATAGTAGATTTCTTGACTAGGAATTCTGGCTTCAAATTTAAGTTTACACTACAGTTTCCCCAAAATTTCTATTGTGGATTGATTTGGAATATACAATGCATGCATTTCGTATGACAAAGTCACTTATTTTTGGGTTGTTTGTTCTTAGGGCTCAGACACGCACTCAAAATTTGAATATTTAATAAAATTTGATACGAAAAGTTAGTACTGTCGTTGAGTGACAACAAATTAGAAAGTGAGAGTAGGGTTTCCATTTATAATGAATGGTTAATAGTAAATGACATGTGTCGTTTTGATTAGACACTTGAGTTTGACAAGAAGACGTGGCCAGCCAGACGGTGCGGCGCGGCGTTGTGAATTTTTGGCAGACTTTATCAAGTGCGTGCGGTTTAAGTAGAAAATCCGAGGATGTTTTCCTCGGAATTCCGTGTCAGTCTGTCTTGATTTCTGAAAAGTCTATTTATTTCTATTTACTCATGGAAAGTATCGCACAGTGTATAGAATTTAATCATGCACCTGGCCTATCCCATGGTGGTTGATATATACGAGTATGATACAATGTTATTTGGCTTGTACCTATCTAGTATCTGCGTGTGAATACGCTTTGGCAATTCTGACTTCTAAGAAACTTTGACTCTGGCTCTATCGGAACAGACATCTGTCAGAAACGCAGGCGGAAAGTAGCCCGCACTATTATTTCCTAGTAGACCCTATAATTTTATCCGAATTTCAATTACAGGGCTACACACTAAACGACACTTCTGCTCCCATTTTCCCCTTGTACCCAAATCCGCAAAGCAAAATTAAATGCTAGGGATTTTCAATCCGTCAATTACATGTAATTTAATACCCTGCAATACCACTCGTGTGAGCCGCATTAACCTTTTATATATTAAATCTTTAGCTGTCCCGCTGTCCGCGTATATCAAAATTGTTGTGATTCATTCCGGTTTCAAAACGCACAAAAAGTCAACTTTATATATAAAATATGCGTTATTTGTATGGCTGGAGTAACAAAAAACAAACAATGAGTTCCGTGTTTGAGTTCATTGCCCTGCTTCTGCAGTAAATGAGATAAGAGCTTCAATTTTTACTCTGCACACATCACAACCAGCTACTGTTTTGATTTACTTAACCTGATTCGCGAGCGATTCTTCCGTGCAAAAATTGCCCAGCCGCCACGTCAGGCCATTTTACTACTGGATATTTCATATCTCAAAGCGGTAGTGCTAATTCACAGCCGTTTAGTTTAATATATATTTTATCTATTAGTTCAAAGTTATATGCTTTCAAAACTAGCATTGCAGTGCCTCTGTGGGTTATGGACTCCTCCTCTTGAGATTATATCATTATATCATTCGCAAATAATAGAATGAACATTTCGTCGTATACGGTAACTCACGAGACAGAGAAATAGAATGGGACATTCCACATCCACAATCCACACCTCTCCGGAAATCTAAGACGGTTACAAAAAAATGCATGTTATTCAATTCGTCGTGCGTGCGGCAGGCAGGAAAACAAGTTCCAGTCTCCAGTTGACTCACTCAATAAATAACTCTGGAGTTTGGAATGGAAAAAATAGTTCATACCGCATTCTGTGTAATTAATGGACAAATTTACGAATTCAATTACTTTTCAAAAATTATTTATGCTTCTGGAAACCATCTTCACTAAAGGAGCATCTGATAAAAAATAATTTTTATACACAAAGAGTTGGTATCCACCAATACCAATATGCAATGTTGTGAATTCAACATATAAAAGAATACACCCAACTCTTGTTTTAAATATCACGTTCACTTAAAGGTTTCAGTAAATATTTTTTTAATCAATTAATTACAGTTGTTTATGTTCTGAATTAAATAGTCAGGAATTATTGTGTCAAGCCGTGGTCGTGGAGCATACTAGCAGGACGACTCTGCCAACAATAAAAAGTCCGGTTACAATATTGACTACACAACTATTAATCCCCGTCACTTAGCTTCGTAAATCATAAATTGTTTCAAAGATGATGTCAGTTCGTCTGATGGACTACTTGGATGGAATAATAATCAGGTTGAATAATTCAAAGAATGCCTCGTATGTCATTGGTTGCATTTGTGTTTACTGTTTACAATACCAAAGTTCACTTTGTAGTTGTATTGCCCAGTGCGCAATGGCACTACTTAACCGTTAGCTTGCACGAGATGCTACTTCTACGTAGGACATTTACATTTCAGGAGTAGATATCACTAGTGGAAAATCCGTGCCCAAATTGCTGTAATTTCCAGTAAGATTGTCTAGAATGACCTGGATATTGACTTACTTTATTAAAGAAAGCTATGGGCTATCAATTTTACCATATCTGAACTACATAGTTCTCCCGTAGTATTCTCCGCTTTCATTCCAATCAGTAGTATTTGCTTTCATTATCAAGTACAGTAGCGTAAGATCTCCTATGTTTCCTACTGCACAAAAGTCCTCCTACCTTCTATCCTTTATTTATAACCAAAATCAACCCGAAACGTTTCCACAAATTCCACGTTTTATGCCGTATTGCACGCAATCGCAATCCTGCCCTGTTTGCAGGTGGCTGACCCGAGTCGATCGAGTGAGTACTTTTCCCTGTGTCCTTCCTTCCATTCCGACAAAAAGCAGTAAATAATGGGAATTGGGAATAGCAACAAACAACAAAGCCATCCATCCCCAATCCTCACCTGGTTTAAATGGAACGATGGACAGGGACCATTAAATTTTCGTACAATATGGGATCCCCATCCTTGTCCCCGTCGTCCAAACGCGTCTTGTACTGTATCGTCCGAGGTAATGGAATTTGAAATCACAACTTCACCACCAAAACCAGACCATGCACATAATTACATTGCAACTGAATTCCCTGTTAATTTAGACAGAGTGTGAAGAGCTTTGTTGAAGTATTTAATTGCGTGTTGGGTCGTAAAGTCGTAATCCGCATTAGTCCGTGCGTGGCATGGATTTGTGCATCTGAGGCTACTGCGACTCAAGTGTATTATATTGTCACTTAAGATTATAGTGTACATTGTAAATGAAACAGATTAAAGATGATTAATATGTTGTTTCTTTTCTTTTCTTGACGATGTGATAAAAGTAAATATTATTTCAGATGGGATATCCCCTACCTTTACATGACAGGAAAATACCTCAAATGCCATGAGCTGTAGGAGTGCATGTCCACACGGTACGCTACGCACGCACCGCACGGCGGGCAAGCTGCACGGTGCACTCCCCCTGCAGTTGCCCAGTCAGAATATATAAAAGCGAATCTCCGCACGTGAAATCCTTCAGTCCTCCCCTGGCATCCATCAAGTACGTACGGACGCACTCACAACAATCACACGACGACAGCAGGTGTCCATAAAGTTAATAAAATACATAATCCACTTCAATTTCAATTACACATCATTATAGTTCTGTGGAACGGATAGCTGACATTAACCGGTTCAAGTTCAGCTTTGTCAAAGGTCCGATCGCCGCAACTCGTCGCCAAATCTTAAAGAGATATACCCAAATTGCCAATTTTTGCACTCGTGGGAACAATAAATACTTGAATTAAAGCCAGAGTTCAAGTACATGCTACGCGTACATCCACCGTCAATTTGATGTGAATAAATTTGATAAGAATTATCAGAGTCAAAGCCAAGGAAGGAATTTTTGTTTACGGTGACGGGATTACTGGGCTATAAAAGGGAACTCATACACAACCCACATTTTCTAGTCCAACTGGTGAGGATTTGACAAGGAAGAGGAAATTGAAAAGTCTTTGGATGAAGAAATGAGTTCAACGTGTGTCCTTGGTCCGTTCATGACCCCGTCAGCTGGTCCGACGACATCCACGGAATTTGAGGATGAGTCGTCGATCATTAACCCAGCTCTTCGTGGTGGGATTAACATGGACTCCGAAGTCGGCTATGAATCAGAGCATCCAGATGCCAACGAGGTCATGAGAGGTCATGTGACCCTCTTAAGCTCCAACCAAGGTCCTCAACGGGTCATCCTCAGCGTCTTCAGAACATCCGTCGATCATTTTGCTCTCGTCTACCCGGATAACCGGTAAGATCCAGAACTAGCTGGTGCTTTCCTTAATCTTAACTTATAACTAAAGGAAATGACATATCAGAATTTCAGAATCAGATAGATTGTAGATCCGTCCAACAATTTAACAATAGAGTGCAAGTGCGGTGTTTTGAATTTTTCATGGCGAAAGAATCCAGTCTACATCCACTTTTGTATTGTTAAGAATCTGGTTGGATTCGCAAAAATCTGGTGAGCAGCAGAGGAGAATAGATATAATTGTTTCCGGCCATTCATGAATTCATTCATTCGCATTCCGTGTCCGTATTATTGTAAAATTCACGGTGGTTAGTGCCGTCGTGTCGCTGTCGTCTCGCAGCATCAAAGAATTTGAGATGCAATTTACTCAGGACTGCTGGGAAAAATTTAAATGGTCGTTTCCCGGAAGCCCTGCATATATGCAGATGGTTAACATATTTGCAGGCGAGATGAAAGATAAGGAATTTTGGCACAAAGCTCCCATTTAATATGCCACTGAGCACTTTGGGAGTTAAAGCATGGGATTTTACGATTCAGTTTATGATCGTTTGGCACGTTTGTGCATTTTTATTATTTTAAATTCTGTCCAAAAATAACCTTTCGTTTAGAAGGGTTCGCACTTTTATTTCGCATATTGCGTTGAACTTTGTCCTACACAGCAGTAGTTTGCAAGGGCAATATTATAAACACAGGTCACCTTTCTTTCACTTTTTTGCAATGGAAAACACTTCACAATCAAATTTTTGCATTGTGCTGTGGCTTTTGCTGGAAACTATGAACCCGGTGACGGTTGAAAAATCGAATGATTCATAACACTGAACGGATGCGTTAGAAGTGCTTTTATTGCGTTGTTTTGTTAAATTTATTTGTGATGTTTTAAGCTCAGGGAAGCCACCAATGATTCCAATTTGCATTTACAAATTGCAAGGTTATCAGAAAATCCATTTTACCGACCCAATGCCAAATCCGTAAAACCTTCAGCCGAGCTACGGTTGAGTGAATTGATAAATTTAAATGTGGATTTGATTTCCAAGCACTAAAATATATTCATTAATCTGCCAGGTCATTTTTAAGTACATCCTTCTACATAAAATTTAGGTTAATCTAGGATCAAAGTGTTTCGATTCTGCTATTACCCAGTCCATTGCAGTTTTGTAATGCTGAGCAGCTGAGCAAACTCTTCACACTTCTGTAACAAATCTAATCACTTCCTCATTCCTCAGCCAGTAAACTCAACTCTTCAATCCCATCTTTTTACCTCCCTGATTTAGGACAATGGACAAAGGAAACGACAAAGGAATCCCGATCACGAAAGTCAATTATAATGACTCAAGGATACCACACCCCCTCCTTCCCCTGAAGTTCACACGATGCAACATATTTACAAATCCAGTGCCTTTACACCTTGGGTTAACCTCTCTTCACATTTTCATGAGTCACGCTCCTTAGGGTATGAAGTATGAAAAAAATCCAGGTGTTTTTCCATGTACTGAATGGGCTCATAATACCTGGAAGCATGTTTAATTCTTGTATTGTTTCGTGCCGTGTGAGAACAAAATTCTTGAAATCTGAATTTCTGAAATGAATTCTTCACGCCTCACTATAATAGTTGAGTTGGCAAAAGTTACAGTAACTTCACACTCCCGTGACTCTAGATGCAATTTGCGAATAAATGCAACCACCATCCATCCGCCCCGCTACCACATTAACATCCCAAAGCGAATTTCAAAGGATTGCACAAAGGGCTTGGAATGGGAACATGAAGGGAAGGCATGCATGGGAGGCATGATGAAAGTAAAAGAGAACTGCAAGGATTTGCGATTTTTATCCTGAGGACATGCTTGTTTTCATTTTCAACTGACTGAGCCAGACTGCTTGGGATTTTGGCCGTTTTGAAATCTTGCACATTTGATTCATGCACTAAAAACCTGGGGATTTCACATTAACATTTTATATTCAGCACCTGTTTGCCCGACCACAGCTAGCTGGGTCGGTTGGTTGGTTACAAGTGCAAGACGTGATAGTATAATTTAGCATAATTTAATAGCTGACGAAGGTTTGATTGAGGCTTGATGATGATGGCCGGATCGTGAAGTAGCAGTGGGTTAAGTTTCATCTTTGGAAATCTTTCAGTTGAGTTGAGTGATGAAGCCTAAGGCGGTTCAAATTATAATGAAGTACTAGTATAGTACTAGTATAGTACTAGGAAAGCATGCTTTGTCAGCATTTAATATGATATTTATTTTTGCTTTGTTTTGAATATTTACAGACGAAAGCTTGTGGCCACAAAGCCCGTAGGATGCATCAATGTTCGCGGCGTTACTTGCGAGGAAACACTGCTTGGATCTGGAATCAATGGATTTACTCTCCGACCGAAGGTTGGTTTGATTTTTAACAAAATAATAATAATTGAGTGGAATGTACCAATAAACGCATGCTTGACTTTCTTGTGAAGGGCAATATGGCTAATTAGCATTTTGTATTGATTGTTAATTTGCGAATTGCAAGTTATTTGATAAGGCTCAAGTGCTAACATCCAGCACTCAACAATGCTCGTAGGACTTATAAATAAACCGTTCAATTTGTATTCACGGCTTTGTTGTCAAAAGGGGAAAGCGTGAAATGGAACATGCGAAACTTTTCGAATATAATTTCTACCAGACGAAACTATTAACAATACCCACTTGAATGATACTTCTCTGAGGGAATAGCGTCATCGTCGTTTCCAGTTCACTATAAATGCGGTTAACTAGCAAGGAATCATTTCCTCTCCTCCTAACTCCGCTGTGTAAATAAAGTACTTCAAGTTCGTAATATCAATATATAATAAACCAAAATGGTATAAAACTTGACAACCCGTGGCATCTCCGTCATTTGTTTGTTGGCTCTCAGATGACGTTAAATTTGGTATTCCTGTGACGAAGTTTGACGGAAACATGCGTAATTTACTCCGTATACTTTTGTTCTGGGCAATTGGTTTCGTTTCCGATACTTGTCGAAAACAAGCCTCAGAGTTTTGTTGGGTTCAAAAATGTGAATCCTAGGTTTAGTGAAGCAGGATTAAATTAGCGTTGACTTTATGGCAATGATGATGATGATGACGTTGGACATGCTGTGCCCGTAAACAACCTCATTCGATTTTTATTTCCTTTTATTATGAACTACCTAATTTCTAAACAGCAAGTGAAAATGCGGCAGGGCTTATAACATCCATATGGCATGACAATTTGCAGACATGAATCCACTGGGTAATGGCTGAGAAGGATTCACTGGTTGGTTAGGTGGGAAATTGCGGTTTACCATCGCCAACCGCGACCTCGTCAAAACAAAATAANGCAAGTGAAAATGCGGCAGGGCTTATAACATCCATATGGCATGACAATTTGCAGACATGAATCCACTGGGTAATGGCTGAGAAGGATTCACTGGTTGGTTAGGTGGGAAATTGCGGTTTACCATCGCCAACCGCGACCTCGTCAAAACAAAATAAAGTTTAGACTGAGCAGTTGAAGGTCATACTTTAGCATCCAGCAAGGAATTTATATTAAATGAGTTAATTGGTGGAACCAGGCAGGTGAAGGGCCTGAAGGGCATTAAGTCATGCCTAGAATTGGCAAACTGACTCAGTGAATTTAACTGAAGGTTTCCAGTATGATTCCATATTATTTGGAATCCTATTTTCTATATGAGTCAAACCCATGCAAGAATACCTGTTTACCTCATAAATGTTTTGAAGAACGCACTAATTTGTTACAAGTCCAGGAGCAAGCCCAAAGTCTCAAAAATGTTAATCAAAATTACGTCTCAGATGTCTCAGATGAAAGATAGTCAACAATAAACATAGGATGAAAGCAAGCGTGGGTTTTAGCCAAGGGTTAATACGTTTTGTCTTTTCATTGTATTATGTAGCTTGCCAAAATTGGTGTACTAGCACCTTTAGTGGGTTAATTATTTAATTAAAATAGCAAGGATGAGGGGGACACAAGCGTTGGCTATGACCCTGACACAATATCCCATATGTTTTGGTTTCGCTCAATATTAGCATCATAATTAGAACATTTAAAGATACAAGCAGAGAAGATGGTCTTGACTTATGAGAAGGTCCAACGACCTTTTATTTACCTCACAAAGTGATGAACATATCAACACCCATTACACTGAACTTTGTACTCCACACGTTATGGATAGAGGAAACCCACACATATTTATAAAACCCTGTAATGTCAATACCTTGCGGAAACTAACTCTGTATATTTGAGTGGGAAAAATCGGACTACTTGTTTTGTTATTTTCCGCTCAATCATCAGCATCCGAGCTCTCAAAATAACAATTACCACAGTTGCAGATTTATGTTAAAACAGCTCGTTAACTTATTTGTTGTAGTTTTCCTTCAGAAGCTGGTGATAAATTAAGGGCTAATTAACAAGGCACGTCGTGCCCCGCGTTGAGTGAATGTTTAATTAGCCAAGCCCTCTGAGGTGAAATTAGAGAGTGAGTACAGTTTTTTTTAATTTGTTTTCTTTTTTGCACTTGCAGAAATGCGATACCTCATCTGCGGCTCTGATCTTCGTCTGTCAAGATGATGCATCTTCTCTCCCACAATGGTTGAAGGCGTTTGCGCCCAGTCAATTAGCCAGCAACAGGAGGAACATCCCAAAGCAATGTTCCCTTCCATCTGTGGAGGAGGAGGACTGAACTTTGACATTTTGTCCTTGGAGTTGAATTCAGCCACTTTCGGTGTATGGATTCAGTTAAATTAACTGTGTTTACCTTTAAGTATTCTGAGTTTTTTGGCAACTCATTCTTTGAGGATAAATCGTCATTACCCACAACTATATGTGTGCGCCTCTCATGTTTTCTTACTCTTCGTAGATTTAGTTTTGTATTTAATTTCACCTACTTTACTTTATTGGGCTGAGGAGAGGATGGGATTTCATGGAGCTTGTGTTGTGGGGTTTGATGGAAGTTGTGTGAATGTGTCTGATAGCTTTGCAGCTGCTCTTTTCGATCTCTGCTTGCAGAGTTTATTGTTTGTATCGTGTGCAACTCGGCTGATATTAATTTGAGGAATGTTGACAGATGTCTTAGTTTCTAACTATTTTGAGGTCAGAGTTGGTTTCAATAATTTTAGCATTTTGCTTGGGATTTTTAGTTGTGGGTAGAATGTACGTACTTACAGTTGGAGCTAATTTTAAGTAGCTGTATGCAAATTAAAGTGGAAAACATTTGTTTTGGAACTTCGAGTTGTTTAATCTGCATTTTGCGCATATCTTATCAATTCCTTTTCTTGCAACATGTCATTTAGTCCTGAATTGCTGCGCACTTACATGTTTGCACTGATGTGAAATTTAATTGTCTTGTTGATCAACTCTCTTCAGTTGATGGAAGCTCCAGGTTATTAGAGTTGAACATTAGATAAGCGGGCAGGTCGAAGACCGCCTGTGAAACCACCCTGTGAACGCCTCCTTCGTTTTATGTAATAAAAAGTAGCTAAAATAATTAATTCTCCTGTATTTTGTATAGTAGTTTATTTCTAGTTTGAAAGTGTTAATGGCTAGTTTCGTATAAATTAGGAGTAGATTTAGGGGAGGGGCAGGGGATTCCTGTTCTTGGTGGTTCCTTCAAAACTACTAAATGTAAGCAGAGAGGTTAACATATTTCGCAATGTATACAGTCTCCCACTTAAGGTCTCGTCTTTCAGGCCCATCAAATCAATATCTCTATGCTTTGGTTTGGTTAGTATTAAGTAAATTAGTGTATTTATTGAGGTGTTCCAAGAAAAAATACGAAAATAAATATTTGGGGTTATCGATGTTTACCAAAGTTTGACTAAAGCGTAATTATTTTTGCATCGATTTTCCTATTGATTCGGGTCAATTGTTAGTTTATGGGAATGGGAACATCTGGAACTGGAACAGTGGTTCCATCCCCCTGAAACGGAGCCTTAATTAATAATTTATTTTCTGAATTGCCCTCGCCCGCCGCGCCCTCACGTCCATATTGAGGATATTAAGGGAAATATAACTTTTTCCGCGTTCACCATGGCTGGCCTAAATTTAAGAAAATAAAATATGAATGCAAATTACTTCTTGAATTGATTCAGCATGCTACGACAGTTGGCACGCATACGAAATGCATAATTTTATTAGAACGGCGAATAATGCGGTGTATTACGTACGACCACATCTAACCTGGCTGACTCACATTATACTTTCGCTGGAAAATGTCCGTTTAAATGTTAACTTGATGGCCTGACCAACACAGAAGTAAAATTTGACAAAACAAATAGACACCATGTCACGTGTTTGCCAATACTCAGCAGAAAAAAGTGGAATTCTGCTCATGTTTAATTTCCTAATTCCATGCTGTGCCGTGTGTGTGTAGCTTCGAAACGACAAAATCAACCCGTCGCGTCGCGTCTGAATTTTCCGTTGCTTGTGAATACAGCAACTGCCATTGTCGACGGCAATGTGCATGCATGCTATTCTTTTAGTAATGCCGTGTATTTAATTGATAATGAATTCGTCGTGGTTCCTCTGGTGGATTCTAGGAAGCCGTGCTTAATTAGACGAATGAATTATGTAAGCTTTCGTCATGGGAGCACGAAACGATCGAACTTGAACTCCAATAAGCATTTTTCTCTACTGCAAATACGGGATGAATAATGAAGTGCAGTAATATGCAGATCATTTGAGGAAAACTGATGATCAAGGTCAATAAAAGTCGTTAAAAAGAGTTCAGCCCGCAATGCAATTATCGCAGCTGCCTTTGTATCGTGTTTCTTACTATATTAGAGTGGCTTTTGTAACTTTAGTGCTTAAGTTTACAGTTTTTTTAAATTCCAGCTCCTGGGTATTGTTTTAAATCGTCTGACATTAAGAGGAAGAAAAAAACTCTGAATTGTTGAATTAACTAAATATTTTACGAGTCCCGGCGGGTTTGTCACACAGCGAGGCGGCAGCGGCTTTGTCTCTTCTAAAACTTGCTTCGAAACATTTTATTTACACAACGCGTTCATCCGTGCATTATATAGTTTTTTGTGCCTACCTTTGCAGAATTGACTTTGACTTTCAATCCCACGCAATGTTTTTTAAATTCCAGCTCCTGGGTATTGTTTTAAATCGTCTGACATTAAGAGGAAGAAAAAAACTCTGAATTGTTGAATTAACTAAATATTTAACGAGTTTTGGCGGGTTTGGCACACAGCTTTGTCTGTTCTAAAACTTGCTTCGAAGCATTTTATTTACACAACGCGTTCATCCGTGCATTATATAGTTTTTTGTGCCTACCTTTGCAGAATTGACTTTGACTTTCAATCCCACGCAATGTCAGATGTAGGAGGAAGTGAGACCACTTTTGGCATTTGCCTTCCATTAACTTAATATTGGCAGCAAAGCAACATCGAGTTATTCCATTAAGTCAAATAGCATTTATTAGCTGCATGAAAACTGTTGGGCAACACAATGAAATCCCATTATCAGAATATAAAAGCTCTATTGAACCACGTCTTATAAAAAACCCATGCACTCAACTTAGCAGCATCTAAATTGCAAAGCAAGGTCAGGGTATCAGCCAATTATTTCATTAAAACTATTAAAAAAATGTTAATTAATTAAAAGCTCACAGTTTTATTTAATAGCGTGTAACAAAATTACTATTGTCAGGAACTGGATTGTTAACCAAGAATAATGACAATCAATAGAAAACAATGGAAATGCTAAAGCTGTAAGGAGCGCACTTGTATAATATATTGGCTCAGTATTAACCATGCAAATATTAGTATAGACAAAACAACGCAACTAATTGCATGCCTTGAAGCCACCACAAACGCAGGTCTTTTTATTTCGCTTACCGCGGATTGGCTTCCTGCTACGAGCAAACAACTTTTAAATTTAAATGGATTTGCCAATGATCCGTGCATAGCAAATACAATTTTTTTACACATGGCTGTATTCATCCGATGCAATGTGAAGCCCAGGCCAAGCCAAACCAAACGAACTTTTCCCCGTGGATTTAGCTCAAGACACGCCCAGTTCGATCGGTTAAGTCCGATTAATTATTCATCAAGATTATGAAACTTAATACTCCATTGAAGCATGTAAGATTGAACTCGCACAGCTAGACGATATTAAACACCTGACTGGACGTCTATTAATATTAATTTAATTTCTGAATTTGCAGGTACTTTAAATTGCGGCTGACGTCAATGGCATTCTCTCCTGTTAAGCTCAATTAACATAATTTGCAAACCATGATCCCCGATTTGAATGTACACAAGGTTTTTAAAATGCAAACTTGAAGCAACCAAAACGCTGCTAAATTTTACTTTATACAGGATACAAAAACATTTTAATATAATATAATATAATGCTATTGTTGCTAATTCATTCAACTATTTGATTCGTGGTAAAAATACGCTCATCCTTCTCCTCAAATATGCTTTCATTTTCTTCACCATCTGTCAACAGCAAAGGCTTTTCAGTCTTGGCGGCCACTTTATCCCTTTTCTTTGCAATCTTTTCTTTCATTTTCTCCAATGCAAGTGTTCGTCGCTGATCAATTCCGTGTTCCCTAAAATTTGGATCCAATGCGGGATTCTCAGCAGGTGTAAATTTAGCATTGGTTTTTCCTACTTTGGTTTCATATAAATGACGGCAATACTCCAGAGTCAACTGAGAGGGGGCAACTCCGGGCCAGATTTCTTGATATGAATCTCCTCCGAAGGGAATCAGTAAAGGCTTGGTCATCATATCCAGGCAAATTTCCGTCCTGCATATTGAAAACATGGAGAAAGGATTAAACTATGTTGTAAAGATTTCGTGAAGAATCTTTAAAAGAAAACATTTCAAAGTAAACGTGTTATGTGCAACTCAAGCACAAAAATAAATTCCAAAGGTGCAGCTCGCCACAGGTGTTTTGTTTAAATATGTAAATATTTATGAAAAGTGAGCAGTAAGATGCAAGGAAGCTTGGCTGGTTATGAGACTAAGGAGATTTCACACAGAGCTTAACGTACGGGAATTCAGTTTCAAATCCACAGTAAGCAAATAATTCCCGAATCCGTCTCGTAAGTGCTAGTTCATTTTTTGAGTAGAAGTTAAGGGATGCTCCGAATCGGTGGGCAACAGTCCGCAGTAATCGGCATATTGTTTTTCTTTTCTCAGGCTCAAAGTTCTTTAAATTGTTATTGTTAATAAATTACTATAACATATTTGTTTATTTCAGATGTTTTGAGTAATGCTTACTTGAAATATATCGTATTTCGTGCAAATAATTAGCACAGGTAGAGGAAACGGCTCCAGGTTGTCTTTATCCTGCATTGTAATGCATTTTAATACTTGGAGCAATTAAAAAACGTTTATAGAAATTATTCAAGAACCTGAACGGCTTCACTCAGTCTGGCATTTGCTTTAGCCTCTAATTCTTCTGATAGTTTGACTGCTTCTTCTTTACCAATGTTTACAAGCGCTTTGGAAAAGGCCCTGAGTATTTACACAATTGTTAGGAGTTAAGTACATTTGCACATGTATAAATACTTAAATACATATTCAATAAATTTGGGATTTAAGTTCAATACTTCTTTACGTGATGGAATGCGGCTTCCAACGTCGCCCACATATTATTCGGTTCGGATAAATCCAATACAATCGCAATTGACAATTTATCCAAACGACCACAGGCAGTAATTGGAGGTGTAATGTGATCGGAATTATTTATCACATCTCCTCCTAATTCCCAAATGTGACAAATATGCTTCTTCTGAAATTAAGTGAAAGACATCAAGTTTAGTAAGGAAGCATTTACCTTTTCCGGTCATGCAGTAGAATGTGTAATTAATTGCACAATGTGAGGAAATCGTGTACATGTAAAGATATAACAAGCCAAGTTACAATGGAAAAATTACAGAAATTAGCATTTGTTAAGAAACTGGGGAACTTCCCGTCCCGGCCTGCAGAAATAATGGATGCATGTAGGAAATAATTTACTGGAAAGATTTCAACACTCCCAATGGCAGATGAGGGTGTGGGTTAGCGAGACGAGTACATACATGTTTGACATGGTTAATAAGACAAGAAGCAAGTAATCACTAAGGAAGTTGATTAATTGTTGTCTCACGAAATCGGAAGGAGTTGTTCGCCTTGCAAAACAAAAGTCAAGGGCTAAAGTCGGTCTAGGAGTCCCAGCATTCGTCTTCTCAAGAAAACAATTGATCAAGGAAGTTTTGCCCTACAATCCATAAGATCAGATTTAATTGAATCCACACCTCTTAAACAAATGTGTGTTTAATATTGACAGTTCAGGGTTTTACAACACAACGGATAAAATCTTAACAATGAAACAGTTTTATTACGTACTTACCGCCCCTTTGTTGCCAATTAAAAAGAGAGTGCTGATCATGCATCTCTGTTTCTCCTGCTTTTGTTGTTCGATGACTGCTAAAGACCAAATACTCATTTTCCGTCTCTCTATTTCTTCCGGTCTATTTACCAAAATGGACAAATCATTATTTGGAATTACGAATTTATCAAAATATTACCTTATGTTGTACTCACGTAGATGGTGGTTGACTATTTGCAACATACTCCTCCAGTTCTTTTCCAATTGCGGCCAATTCTGCACGAGTTGTATTGCCAATTCTAATATCATCAGTATCAATACCCTCTGGAGGAATATCAATAGATTTGTCCAGTTCCTCCATGTCAATAGACGGACTTTTTAAAACCTCAGCTTTGATCAACTCTTGCCTTCCAGAAGGCAAGGGTTTGTCCGAAATAGGCGAAAAATCCCCTTTGCTATTCATATTGTAGCAAGAGCACAAGTAAAAGTTGAATTCAATTTAGATTTTAAACTAACTAAATTTTCCGCAAAATACCTACAACATAGATGGGTTTGCCTGCAAACCTTTTGTACGTTTGAAAGGCAATTTCCCCCATTCAATTCAATTCATCCACGATTATAACGCATATGTGACCATGGGAACTAATGTCAAACAGATGCTCGGAATTCGGAATGGATGCCGAATGCCCACCTCGCCCACCTGTGCTGTGCTTTGCTAATAATGCGGTGAGGGCTTAATATACTCCCTATACAGCTTCCAATTTTTTTCAAATTTCAAATTGAAATATGAAATACCTCAGTTTTCTACATGCAAAACTTTAATACCTACAACATAGATGGGTTTGCCTGCAAACCTTTTGTACGTTTGAAAGGCAATTTCCCCCATTCAATTCAATTCATCTACGATTATAACGCATGTGTGACCATGGAAACTAATGGCAAACAGATGCGATGCACTGAATGGATGCCGAATGCCCACCTCGCCCACCTCTGCTGTGCTTTGCTAATAATAATGCGGTGAGGGCTTAATATACTCCCTATACAGCTTCCAATTTTTTTCAAATTTCAAATTGAAATATGAAATACCTCAGTTTTCTGCATGCAAAACTTGTACGATGCATTATCTCATTCCCAAACTTGTTAGCAAAAGTTTAACTGAAACTCTTACAGCGTTACAGCTCTTCAAAAGCGTGAGGCTGATGCATTTTTTATCTTAATCTTTATTCAGGTTGACAGTTTATTTACTAATCCTTTTTAGATAACGTGCCACCGCCGTCACCACAAATTTTAGATAGATAGTTTGATTTGTATGTACTTGTATATTGGCAAATTAGGTTTATCATCAAGTATTTCTCAAGCCTTTCCATACTGATAATTTTGCTTACGTACTTTTAACAAATTCTTCCTATATTTTACTGCATTTCTGGAATTAATTTTTTTAAGTTCGCCAGAATATAGTATACTCTGCACAAAATAGCCCCCAAAACATCTATTAGTTTATTGTTTTTTTTAAAAAATTTTGTTAGATATTTGGTTGGTTTTTGAAGTGGTTGTAAAAGTGTGCCAGAACTATTTTTTTTATATTACTCGTTGTTAGTGTTAGACAGCAATTTTTAGTTAACACTTCATTCACATATAGACAATGAACCTTAGAGTTAAGCGTATAGTCCAATTCTTCAGTGTTCTGATATTAGTTTCGGTAACATTTAACTACATGTTCGATAAAAGCAGTGTAATTGGTGAACATGTGTCCGATGTGGATGATGGCTATTCTGGATCAAGAACGGTTAATGAACTAGATGACAGATATTTGATTAACACAAATGGATGTAGAATTCCGAAGTCGCCTCAGAGCGAGATTAAACCCGAAGGATTGAGAATACCTGATTGCAGATATGAAGACATGTTAGCCATAATGAATGACGATGAACAGGTAACACATACTTACATCAACGTGATTGATTTTATGCAATCAAAGGGTGAACTAACCATGGTTTATATTATTAGATATTACAGCTGTTACCAGAATATGTTAACTCTTCTTGTTGCCTGCAAACGATTGAACGCATACAAAATATGGACAATAAATACGAGTAAGAAATTAAGCAAAAATACAAAACACATATTAGAATTAGGTAAGTCCGAAATAGCAAGGTTATTTGAAATTGTAGACTCTCAGAATGCACAACAATAGTAGATGACGCAGATGTTCAAGACAAGGAAATGTTCATCACCAAATGCGGCTACAATCTTAATTTTGAAACTAATTTGAGAATTACATCGGATATTCAAAGGAAGATGAAAAAGTGGGAATTGGTAGCACCTGAAAAAATACCGACCAGCGTGTTACTATTCGGGATTGACTCGATTTCTCGGTCTATGGCAAGACGAAGCCTTCCGCAAACAATGAACATGATCGAGGAAATGGGATTCATTGATTTCAAAGGACATCACTCTGCTGGGCCTAGTACATTTCCCAACTTTGCCCAATTTCTAATGGGTTTGACGCGGGAGGAAGCTATTAACATGTGCAACCAAAATTGGGAAACACCGTACGATTCTTGTCCATTTATTTGGAAGAATTATAGCGACAGTGACTACGTGACGATGTATGTGGAAGACGGTCATCAATCTTTCAATTGGGGAAATCAAGGCGGCTTTCAGAATAGGCCAACTGATTTTTATATTCACTCGCTTTTTAATGCAATGGAAGATATAAGGCAAAATGAGACGTATGAGTACTTGCAGGTAATCAACTGTTCAACATATGTTAATGAAAAATTTCAAGTCAATCTAACTTTTACTAATTCTAACTAACCCTTAATGCACATGACACAGATTAACAAAACGGATGGTAATTTGGAAACTTTTGCTTACTGTGCCTCGAGAGCAAGCGTGCCTGAATTTGTGAAGAGATACACTGAACGATTCCTCACAAAATTCATCGATGTACCAACTTTCAGTTTCACTTGGTTCGAAAATCCATTTCATGACTTTGTGGGTGTGATCCTACCAGAATACGACCAATTTTTTCTAGAGTTTTTCAAATTTTTAAAGTCTACGCCTAAAATTCTGAACAACACCTTCATCGCGTTCGTAAGTGATCACGGTGAACGAGAAGGCGGCTTTGTAGAAGAAAGTTCCAGTAATGATGTCAGTTTGCCGTTCATGTACATCCGATTGCCAGATCGACTCCAGGAAAGGTATTCTGGGGAGAAGATAATTCAAACACTCCAAGAAAATTCAATGGTGTTGACCGGACCGCTGGATTTACATAAAACATTTTTGCATATTTTACACCTTCAAGAAAATAATTCTACATTTAGAACAAGGCTATTTGAACCTGATGTGCTAGCACCGTCCAGCTTACTTCTTCCAATTAATCCATCGAGAACTTGCAGTGATATCAAAGTAGACAATTGCGTATGTGATACGCTTCCAATCGCTGAGCGAGTTATGGAAGCCGACTCATCTCTTCTTAGTAAAATGAACATTTTGGCAATAGACCATTTGAATAAATTTGTGTCCGACTCTAATTACAGTCATGTGTGTAAGAAATGGTTACCAACAGAGAATTATTCGTCAAATCCTGTGAGAATTACTAAGGAGTACAAGGAAAATCTTTTCCAATTTGTGGCAAACCCAATGAATGCCAGTTTTCAAGTAAATGTGCGAATATTTGAAGGAGACAAGCTTGAACTAGATGGGGGCTTCTTAAGAACAAATATGTACAGAAATCAAAGTTGGTGTGTCGATTTCCGTACTCATTTAGACAAACAGATGAAAGCACTTTGTGTGTGTAAAGGTGAGTGAAAGTGAAATTAAGTTTAAGAACAAATCAAGCAAATTAAAAAATAAAGTGATTAATTGCCTATTAGATTGCCTTCATTCCTGCTTAGCGCCAATGACTAACTACAAAATATAAAATTTAGACAGCATTTCTATCCTATAGAAATAAATAATCAATAATAACTAATATCCCGATTGTAATCAAGCTTTTGCTAATGCAACAAGGATACTGAGGAAAATTGAGAATATAATTGTAGCCAGCGTGAGGTGCTACTCATGATTTTTGCACTTAAAATAAAAGGAACCGTGTGTTATTTGACATCCATTGATGGCACTTTTTATAGTAATATTTTGACAATGCATTTACGTAGAAGCAGATGGCTGACAGACCCGGTGCGAGTATTCTGGACTGCAACACTTCAAGTGACACGCCGGGTCACGTCCCGGAACCTATTGTATTCTAATTTGTCCTATTGTTAAAATAAGAAGCTGTGGGACAAGTTTTTACAAGGGATATTGGCTCCACTGTATATTTTCGCTTGCCATTACCTACATTGCTTCCCATGTTTTCTAGTCCAATAGAATAAAACTTGATGTATAGAATATAAATGTTGACAAATGAAATAAGAATGATAAATAATAGAGGACTGGCATTGTTTGGCCTCTCTGAATAAATAAGCTTCGGGTTTCTGTATCATGATTTTGATCGACTTTACTTTCGGAAGAACCCAAAAAGAGAAACAAAAATTAATTTATTGCATGGATTTAAAGAGCAAGTCAGAAGTCAGCCGAATTACACACATTAAAATAAATACGATGCAAAGCATAACACAGTAAATAAATAATAAAGTTATCAGGTGATCAAGGTACAATTGAGACTAGTATGGGAGGATTCATGTTCTTCAGTAAGCTGCTAATCGACTATTAGAATTGACTAGATAAATTAATAGCTTGACTTAAAGTAGATCAACGGATATTTGCCACAATGACATGACTATAAATCATAATTCCAAAATTAGCGTCTTGTGGAAAATTCAATTGAGATTCCGCCAGTCCGCCACCAAGTTTCGCGAACATTTATATACAACAGAAACACATTTTGCGGAGGACCATCCTTGACAAAACCACGACACCTTCGTTGTGAACCATGCAAATTCACAAATTTGACTCATTTTCGCCCACTCTTAAGTAAATAAATTTTCTTATAAATTTTGTCTGCTATCAATTCGTATTGAAAAAATTCGGATTCATCGGAGCTAGTCCTTCTGAATAGATGTTATTTGGGTTACAAAATTCGGGTGGAGGTAAGGACTCATAATCTGAGCCCCTTCCTTGAGCATCAACAATCCCAGCATGGGCAGGGGACGCTGAGTATTGGGGATGATAAGGAACTGGCGAATTCTCTTGACAAATGTACGTTCCACTTGGTAAGTAATGACAATAACTTGCGGAACTGGTTCCAGGTTGCGGGATTGGTTGAGGAATGGATTCATATCCATGTGGCGGAGGCTGGAAGTGTCCCACTGGAGGAAGTGGTAGTTCCATTAATCCTTGAAGATGTTGAATGTATTTAATGGCAAGGCGAAGGGATTCGATTTTAGATAATTTTTTCCCTGGTGGCTTTGTGTAAGGGAGTCTTTGTCTCAATAGTTCAAATGCCCGGTTCATGTCACGCATTCTGGTCCTTTCCCTGTCACATGCGGATTTTTTGTAATCTGCGGAAACACATTGAATTCCTCAATTTGGTTAAGAACGTAGATCTCCACTGTGTGTAAACATTTAAAGAAATTAATGGAACTGATTGATATTCAAGAAATACTTACTACAACCTTTTTCTGTCTGACAAGTTGCTCTCCAGTGCCTTGGATTGGGAAGACGCTCAATTTGAACAGAACTGAATCGCATATTGTCTCCACAGTAAACTTCTTGTCCGGAATTGGGATCAATTATTACCCGGTGTTGATTGCCATGGATTTCTGAGTATGGATGCTGGGGCTGGGAGCACGTGTACAGGTATTCTTCTGGTGGAGCTCGGATGACACTCGGCATGAACCTTGGAAGTTGCAAATGATGATGGTGCATATGCATTGCTCCTGAATCATCTTGTGGTTGTTCCGGTGGTGAAGATAAAAGTAGGCCATTACTGCTGCCAATATTTAGAAGATTTCCGTAGGGTTGTTGAGAAATCCCAGTTTGAGTATGAGAATCCTCGGATTTGTCTCCCGGAATAGTAAGATTAGCATCCTCCTCATTTTGGTTTTGGAATTTCTGCTCCTCCTTGCCGCCGAATCTCAAGATGCTTGATTCCAAACTGGGCTCCACAGACTGACCTTCGTTTGAATGGTCGAATTGACGCATTAGCTCGGATTCCTCCTCCGGATTGTCCAAACCCGAGTCTAATTGACTTGTATCAACAGTCTCCATGGGTGGAGGCGGATTACCAATGTGTGGAATCTCAAGTGCGGCTCTGGAAGAGTTCAAGCAAATGACGGATGAATGGAAGGCCATGGATGAAGGGTCCGGGACTGCTAAAGAACCGGTTTCTCCCGGCGTCGGGTCGAATGAAACCTCTTCAGGAGAATTTGAGTAGGAATGTTGAGCGTCCGCCATTTTGAGCGGGGATGACAAAATAATACGCAGTGCGGATGGCAATTCGCTACTGGCTCATCACTTATGTTTATGGCTGTTGGGAAATGGAGTCTCTTGCGTTGTAGTCTAAATTATTAAAAGTATTTATTGGTTCAGCTGGATTGAAATATTTAAATGTGCAGTGTAGGGGACGGATAAATGAGAGGGGAGAGAGATGTCATGTCCTCATACGGAGTTTATATGCCATGTAATATTAAGAGCAGACGTTCATCACAGGTGTTATGTTAATTAGATGGGTATTGTGGTGTCTCGTGTCGTCTAATTTTATACACGGGATTCGAAGCTCCTGCTTGAAAAAAAGTCGGTGGACACCTTCATTTGCAGTCAGGCCATTGCGACGAATAGAAGGGATAAGATCATTAAAATGGTACAATTGTATATTTGGATCCGAGTTCGGGAAGGCAAGATAATAATGTGCGAATATACAAGTCAAACCATTTAAGAGTAAATGCAACAAGCACTGTTCATCATTTAATATAATTCAAATTGAATTTGGAAATAACACTAATTTGACTCACAGCAACGGTTATTCACCTTAGTTTAAGTATAGGTAACCTAATGTATAATTGGTGTTATTCCATTTGGTTGATCGGTTTTCTTGATTCTCTTATCTCTTTGGGAGCTCAAGGAATTAGTAAACTCCTGGATTGATTTCAATTCGCTCAATCTTTTGGAATCACACATAGCACTGAAGGATACAGAAGGGGACTCGGAAATTGAGACTTTTCGGTTGGCCGCAGATTTCTGTGCTGCTTTCTGGTGCTTCTTCCAAGCAACGGTACATGTCAGGCAATCACCAGGGTTTACCCAATCTGGACCTCCCCCGTACCTGTTTAATTAAAAGAATATTGTTGTACAATGTGAGAAGAGGAGATTACCTTTGACATAAAAAAACTAGAACACAAGCCCTAACTTGACCGATTAGCGTTAAATTAGGAAAATTATAAGCAATTGGACTATTTAAGAAGTTTAATTAATCAAAATCGGTGATTAGCAAATTTGACTAATAGTAGTAATTTTGTTACCACTATTGGTGAGAAAGTTCCTTACTTTTGCAATATCGTCTCCCAAACAATATGTGGAACCCAAGTAGCGCGTAAATTAACATCTTCACAGGGCACAAGATGTCCATGAGGGCATACAATGTCTGAATTATCCAGTTGTGTGTCCTCTTCACACCAAAAAAATTTGGTCAGCCACTTTCGAGAAACGAGATGGTATTTGTCCTCTTTCAAGCGACCGCCGTCCACATCTGACCATAATTGAATCAAGTCATTTTTGACACCGTCATCGTCTAATGCACATTTTCTAAGCAGAAAAGAAGCAAATTTCAAATTGATAAAAGCCCCCTAACACATTAATTCCAATGTTTGTTTTGTAAATACGTAAATATACTTACTGATAGAAAAGGACGTAGGCCTCGCACTCTCCTACGCTATCCAAAGATGACGGAGTGATATTTGAGTCATCGGCAAGGAACCAGCGATCGCCTTTTCTCAAGTATGCTGTGTAATGTCCGCCAAGGACAGAACCCATGTGGCATATTATTCCACTCAGTCGATACTCTGACACCTCGTCCTGGCAATCTAAACGACGTTTTATTTGATCAAAACCATAAAACACAACTAACCAATAGGCAGGACATATTAAGCCATACTAGTGTTGAAGCTACATTCCTACACTAATTCAAAAAATCTTAGATAGCTTACCCGGATGAACAAACGGTCGGACATCAAGCCCATCCGTAGGAAATTGAACATATTGGCTAATTTTACCAGAGTATCCCATCCCACCAGTATATTCGTACATTCGGAATCTTTTGAGATGAATGCACAGGACTTCTGGAAGGCGATACAGGGAACACCTTTTGATCCCATTTCGAAGCTTTCCGCATTTCTCACAAAAATACATGTTTTTCCCTAGATAGAAGGAAAGTAATAATATATCAATCAATGTAAGCAGGTTATTTACAAAATCCAAAATCGTTAAACAAAAGACAAACTCTTCTATCATAGAAATATTAGTAGGAATCTCACCTTTGAGCTCGTCGGAAGAGAAAAAGGCTCTAAAGCAGTGCTCCAGAGAAGGTAGTGGGCCCCATATGTAACCTTTAAACCAACCCCAAATCCAACTAAACCATCCAGGATCGACAGGCTGATCAATGTCATTCTCATATCTCTCTGCGTAACTTAATGTAGTCAATTCGTCCCTTGTTGGAATTGGCAAACTGAGGTCTTGAAACGCTTCCACTCGGCGGGATATTCTAAGAAAATAGTTTAGGTTTCGCTATTAATTCCCAGCCAAGCTGAATTCCTCCCATTTACCCCGCTCAAAATTATTAGGAAACCTAAAACCTATTAGTTCCCGTTTGTTGGTAATGTAAAAAAATCTTACTGGTGACACGAAAGGCATTGGACAGAGGATTCAATTTCGCCTTCAAATATATCCGAGAGACATGATTTCATCACAACTTTAACCGTTTGGTGTCTCTGACTGGTGTTTGAAGCACCTGCTTCCCCATTCTGGTCACAAACCTGGACAGCTTCTTCAGAGCCGTTTCCAGAGTCACAGGTTGCATAGGATTCAGTGTCTGATTCTAAATTAAAGAAACGACACAAGCTTAACTGTCAATATCCCAAAAAGTACTGTTCGTACTGAAAGTCAGGCCTTACCATTTTCAGAGTCGTCTTTCTTGGTTTTGACTTCCTCTTGAATGATGAAATGTGGAACACGAGTATCGTTTGAGAGCGAATCCATGAAGAGACGAAGGAATTCTTGGGCATCATGCTGGTGAAAGCCACGAAAAATCGGATGAGACGCCCGTACTGCGTGTAGGAGTCTAGACGGAATGACACCATTTCGGCAGTTTCTTTGAGGTTCTGAGATCAACTCAGAAAGGAGCCACCGGTAACTACTTGCCACGTTCTTGCCTGAGTTCGAACAAATATTGAATGCATACTTTTCGACGCCACCCGTATCATAATTAATCTTTGGTAATTGGACTATTGAATAACCTAGTTTTAAATTTCAAATAAATTTAGATCTCACCTACTAAGCTGCAACTATTTCCCATAATGTATGATGTGAGCGGGGCAACAGCTACAATATTTTGAAGAGCTGCATTCATGAAGCATGTATTCCCAATATTACAAAGGCCTCTGGGTGGGTCATTTGAAAAGTCCAGTGTACTAGGTGGGACCCATACTCCCGGAGCTCTTCGACGATTCCTTATACCAGGAAAAACTTCCCGTTGACATACTCCACACCAGAATCGGCGCGTACTCAGGTTTTCTTGAACAGCGTGGTCCGGATTCTCCTAAATTCCAAATCAACAATAAAAACCCATGTTATCAAGCGGTAATAAAAATAACTCTGAAGTTCCCGCCCGACCTCCTATCCAATATTTTAATCTAAGCCGACTTACAGCAAAATGATCTCGAGCATGATTGTCTCCAGAGGCACCACATAAAATTGCACCACACTGCTGATCTAAGCAGCGCCAGAAGTGTGTCGATTTCGCCACTTGACCTGAAGTTTTACAAGAGCTACACACTTTTAAACGTTTTCTCGCTTTCCTGGGACCAGTCTGTGTATTGTTAAGATCAATATAGTTGGGAGTTTTGCCAGGAGAATCTTGTCTTTGGGGTGTTTCCTCTGGTGTTGAGTTCCCAGAGAGGGGTGATTCGGGCTGGATGGCTCGGAGATCTAAATGGGGACAAAATAGGTCCTCATCGTCAATCCAATCCTCCTGAGGCATTTCTTTCTCTTTGGTTTGACCACAGGCAACTTTCAGGAGCTCATCAAACATGGAAAAATGTGAAGGAGTCAGCTGGCTGATCTATGGCCTGAAAACAAAAGATAAACACTTAGAAATACACAGAGCAAACATTGCATTGCAAATTGCAATGTCTAATTAGATTTTGAAATTTAGAGATTTCCAACTAGTATAGCAAGAAATTGGCAATTTAGGATTAATGCTAACTTCAACAATCTATAAGAGGGCTTCATCAACCAAGAAAATAGAATACGTGTAAAGCTAGTGTTGGACAATAATAATTATTGTTACAATAGAACAAAAATTCATGGCACCTGCTAAATAATGCTATCTGAAGTACTGAAATGTTTCTTCTGCCCTGAACTACAAAATCCAATTCACTTGATACTAACTCGTCAGCATACAATCATTACATACTGACAGTGAGCATAAAAGATTAGGCAAACATAGCACAAAAGGGAAGAAGTGGGTCAACATTTGTTTAATGAAATTCTACTCATGGCTTTTGGCGCTGGCTGAGTTCCCAACTTCACTGTATCAATACAAAATTGGCTTAATTTACTATCCCTATCCGGCGACCGAACAGAATTCGTTCTTAGCAAAAATAATTTCATTTTAAATATTTACCGAAGAATTGGAATATTTAACCCCGTCCGCTACCCCGTTTTACCATATTTAACCCTGTGTTAAGCCACCCTCTGTTTAGAGTGACAGCTTCTGTAATCTAGATCATGTTTAACATTTTCCAAGCACATTTTAATCGCCTTGAAAATCAAAAATTATCTTAACATTTGACAATAATTTGATTCCAAAATTACTACAGCCACTACAGCGAAGCCGCACAGCAGAAACCATTTAAATAGTATAATAGTTCCTCGACTAACCTTTTCAATGTCTTACTGATTATGTTAGCTGTGCAGATCGGTTTATTTAACTGCCTTGACTTAATTCCATGGCTTGAACTTACAAACTGATAGTGTAGAAAAGAAATTGGGACCCCCTATTCAGTAGATGAATCGAATCGAATAATCACAGAAACAACACAAGAACACAACTCCAGCAGTGGATCATTTATAATTACTGGCCATACATTTAAACTATTAAGCTCAATACTCCTCTTTTTAAATGATTTTTTATAATGCTAAGTGATTAGATTAAAGAACACTCACCTTCAACCTCGTTGAGTCAGTCTGTGTCTGAATAGCTGGCAGGTATGGCGGCTAGAAACAATTCCAACACTGACCACATCGTTGATTATGAACTTTAAAAAAACATAACAAAAATCACACAAATTGTACTCACTCAAAACTGTTGTAGAATAAAGTGTAAATCGACACTCCTAGCCGTGTGTGCTTATCTGTCGACTGTATTCAAAAGTTGTCACTCGATTTGCTTATGCTATGTCATGTCTCGCCATCCCTATGCGTCTGCGTTCTCCTACGCCGGCAACCCAATTGCAACATCCATTCAGGGGCAAAGCAAAACCAAGGATATTTTTTGTGCTTTTAATATTAATTTCTTCCTTTACGACTTTAAAAAAAATCAGAACACAGAAATCATGCAAAGAAATATAACATTTCCCAAAGTATTTTCCAGCTGAACCATACTTTTATTCCCATTCATCCAAATAATTGAATTTTACTGATAATCTGAAAAGGGTATTCTATACTATACTGTGTATTCTATGCTGTTGTTGATGCTTTGGAATCCCCAACCTTTCTGTAGTGGTCCCCAATAACCGGAGTAATAAAATCCAAATATGCTGTGACCCGGGTAAAGGCGGCTGGGAGTCCACTTCCGCATGTACGTGATCCGAAGGACAAGACTCCAAGTTGAACGTACCATTCAGATAGTTCACTTCCGGATTGAACTTTCTCTTGCTTGACTCGATTTCGGTGGGATTTGGAAAATACACATTGATGAACTTGACCATTCTCGGTTTCTTGGGCGGGGACATCATTGGCTATGTTTTCCTTCCGAACGAATTTGGCTACTAAAGGTCCTCCCGAATCACCCTATAAAATTGTGATTAATGTTAGCTCAAAAAATAAGCCAAACCTGCAATTGCATACCGAGCAAGGAGAGTCTGTAAGAGATCCTTTGGAGCAAATGAAGTTCCCAGTCACCAGATTTCTGTAAGACTTTCGGCATTCTTCAATCGGAATAACTGTTGCTGTAGATTTTTTTAAGATGGGATTAATCGCAGCAGCTCCCTCCTCTGTAGCTACAAAATTTGATGATAAGATTAGGCATCGATACGACTTATATTTAATTTTTTTAAAAATTAAGTTAGTTACTCTTGTTGGTGTCACCCCATCCCATTGTAGTTAGCTTCCATCCACTGAAACTATTGCCCAAGGAGTATACGCTGGGAAGGTAAATTGGCTGAACATAAGCTGCAAATAAGACAATAGTTTCACAGTAATGGAGCAGATACCTGCTGTGTAGTGCAATATTATTCGTGTATAGATTCTTACCATTTGGTATGATTCTTTCATTAAGCCGTACAATTGCAATATCATTTGCAGCGGTGTATTTATTGTACTTGGGATGTTGAAAAAAGTTGTCTGAAGAAACTACTTGATACTGCCGTGTGTCTTCGTTAGCAGTCATGTCATGTACTCCAAAGTATAACTCCATCTTGATTGTGCTTCACAAACAAATCGCAAATTATAAGTGCCGTAATTTATAGTAGCTTTGTAGTATAGTATGAAATTACTTATCAGTGCAATGGGCTGCAGTGAGTACGTGGCGTTCATCAATAAGAGAACCTCCGCAGAAATACTCGTCATCAAGAACAAGGGCGACCATGAAGGGATATTCATTTGGAAACGCATCGACCCCGCCCACAATTCTTGACAGTTTGTCGTCAGTTACTTTCTTCAATGGAATGTCACCAGAGCTTTCAGGCGGAAGGGTAATTGGAACATAATCACAAATGGCTGATAAATCATTTCCATTTCCATTTTGAAGGATCTGCGTTGAGTTCGGCTGATCAAATTCATTCTCCGCAGAGCCAGCGACAGCGGGGGCTATTTCAGAAACAGGCTCCGCATTTCTGACCACATAAGCCATTTTGAAACCCCGGTAATTGAAGAAATCAAATGAAGAGGCGAATCGAATGGCCAATTTATTTTCTTTACTCTCAATTGATATTGGAGCCAAGCGGTTCATATCACCAGTAAACCTAAAGCAAAAGCATAAAGGTGAAATTTAAAAAAAATTATCCCAATTCTTACCGGAAACAAGGAGGTTTTCACTTACCGGTAAAATTGTTTCCAGCTCCCGTCAAGAGAAACAAGCAAATAATCATAGTAAAAGAAGAACCAAGGTTGTGTGACCATATCAAAAAATGTGGCCCTGATTTTAGTGCCGGGCGCACTCTGTAAAAGTATAAAAAAACTCAGTATGGTAGTACAAGTACAAGTTCAATACATTACACAAATTAAAATGGATCATGTGAATTGGAGCAACTGAAAGATAACTTGCCTCAATTGTCCATTCACACCGCAATCCCGGGGGGTAGTTATCCGGATAATTGGGACTCCTCACTGTCCCATGGGCTCCGGCACTAATATTTCCAACTTCATGCTTGCAATCCCGCTGGGGAACAAAAGGATCGTTCCACATGTCGTCGCCATTTGCCTCATACCCGTGATATTCCGGAAACAGCAACCAATTGTACAATAAGTCAGCTTCTTGGACCCTTTTCTGTTTGAGACCAGTGGCTCTGCTGGATAGCTTGTTTGAAACTGAACGTGATCCTTCCGACTTTGTATACAAAATTGATTATCTTTCTATTACATCACGTAACAGTAAATTTTAAAAATTGTACCTGTGCAATAATCAATAAACAATTTACGTTAACCAGAAAAGTGAGTAATAATACTCTACTGAGGCTATAATTCGCCATTGGAATTTAATCTGTGAAACCTAAAATATGCAACCAAATCCTAGGATGATCCAAATTCCTGCGAGCTGAAATTGGAGGCAAGCAAAGCGCAAACTAAATATATTGAGGTCCTCGCCCATGTTATCATATGAACTGGAGAATATGATAAGGAAATCTGGAATCTAATTATTCCTGAATAATTAATTTAATTAAATGGTTATTAGCACGGGATTCAGTATGCTTATTTGCACACTGGCCAGGTGCTTGGCGGTCGTATCCAGTACTGGTGTGCTGGGGTCGTTGAATTCCTTGCATAAAATGGAAAGGAAACTTCCAGTAGTATAATCAAAATATTATTTATCACTTAAATTCAGTGGTCTGTGGCAAAAATGTACAAGATGATTGTGAATATCTGTTTTGGAATTTCTTCTATTGATCGATGTCATAGTCATAATATTTTAACGAACATTGGATTAAGCAGCCAATTGCCTAAACTTTAAAATGCATCACTTAGTTGCCTTTACATATTACAAAAATAGCTAAAATACTAGTAAATCTAATGAGCTGTTGGCTTATGGCCGTCAACATAAAAATTTTTGGTTGCAGCCGGCAACTTGACTACTAGCCCATTGTGTTCTTTTTGGAGAATCAGTTGGCACCCTGAAATAATTTTATTATATGAATAATGTATGGCGCAATCGCGCGTGCACTAAAGCAAATAAGCGGCTCACCTAGCCTTGAGTTTTCTTTTAGGAAAGGAGCACCTGCAAGTAATTATAAATTATTTAAATGGCTATAATTAAAAGCTCATCACATGCACTAAATATTAGAAATTATTGTATTTGCAATCAAGACGGGCTCAAGCCCCGTTAATCAAATGTTCAAAACGATTTACCATCTAATAAATCCTCTTCCTTTTCAGTAGGTTCGGGGAACATGTCAAGAAACTCATGGTCAACATAAACATGGCAGGTTGTGCAAGCCAGGGAGGCTTCGCAAGCACCTGCAACAATTAAGTAAAGTATTAAATTGCAACAGCGCTTCAATCATCATTGAACGAGGAACGACACTAATAATTAATAATTGAAAAACGTTACCTTCCATTGCAATTTCAAATCGTTTTGACAGGTATAACAAGTTATCACCGATTTTGCCACGCACTTTCTCTTTTGTCCCGTCTTTATTGATGACAGTGAGATTTACCCTACAAATAAATTCCAGCGAATTTAGCAAATCCGGCAGGACAGGCACAACAAATTATAGATTAACACGTACATGTCAATCATGTAACTTGAAACGTAATCTGAAGTAAACTTGATTTTCATAGTAATGATTTTAATGAAATTGTTTAAATCAATTGCTTACACGTCCTCCTCTCGTTCCGGGTCCTTAAATTCGTATTCTCCATGCAAGCATCCTGAAAGCAAATTCCAACAATTTAATTGTAATATTTTAAGCAAGTATTCAACTATTAAAATCTGACTTACTTGGCGTTGAATGGAAATCCCTGTCATTTTGTTCATTACCGACGGATCTTCGGAAGTTGTCAGAAAGTAAATTCTTCAAATAATCAGTGCTTCCTGCAAACCGGGATTTGTTGCCTCGCAATATCCGAAATTGCGCCCATGCAATTCTCAAAGTCATAGTTGGGAAGCGATAAACGTTTATATACGTCAATTATTCCTAATGCCCCAGTATGGCGTTTGAATATTTTAAAAATTATCTTATTACCTAACAACTTCGCTTTCGGATTGGAAACTTAACTTGAATGCGCAATTCTTTCAATGTTATGGAACCGAGAATTCATGTGCAACCAAATTCCCGCTACAAAACCGAGCAGCGATTCTCAATGAATGAAACAACTCACGGGATGGAATTCTTTGAAACCGAAAACGCAACAATTAAATCAGCATACGGTTTCAGCGTATATGATAAATCGATATTTTAAATTTAACCTGAATGGAAATTATTGAAATACGTAGGAGTTTTTAGAGGGGGAGTTGGCAATATACAGAAGGCCTTAACCCGAGTCCGACTCTCCGGATTTGACACATGGATGAGGTTTGGCTGTCCATCAGTTCAAATTTAGTTAACTCGAACATAACACAATTCAAAATTCAACCAGCATCATTTAACACAACACATTTTATTACATTAGAGCCATAAAATCAAAGATTAAAAGTTTTTTTAGACGAGATCTATAATAATTGTGTTTATCTATGCGTGTAAGGTCGAGAAGACGAGAACTCAATCGATGCACAGAAGCACAGTAAACGTTTATCACTGTTCATGGTGCAAATTGCAACGTAGTAAGTTGGGTGGACGCAGTGAATCTATTGTTGCCTGTGTGATAATTGATAAATTGAGTATGGCGGTAATATGACCAATTCCAACAAATGAGTAATACAGTATTAATTAATCTAGTTGAAGATAGAAGCAAGGATATTAATCAATACTTGTTAGCGAGTACATTGAACAGATGAGCTTCAGTTAGTTCGCAAACTTCGAATCTTGTCAGGTTAATGGAGGCTTGCCAGGCTGAGTTTAATCTTGCAAGAAGTGTAAATGTATAGTATTTTATGGTTAGAAATTTAAGCTTAAATTCCTTCCTATTTTTGGATCTAATAACACCGATATATTGAAGCATCTTTTTGGCACGGAATGCTGACTTTGTTCACATCAATCTCTGGCACATATGTTTTAAGTAGTCCCGTAAGTAAGCTGCAATAATTATCTTCGCTTATTTTAAGAGGAATTTCGACGATCGACATGTTCGGACTTTGGCAATTTGTAATTATGAACATAAACTTGAACTGACCGAGGAGGTGCATTTTCAGATATGCGCTTAAGTGAAACATTCTTCTACAACCTAACTACTAAAATCACCAAAATCACAACTTTAAGTTTTTGTGAACCTCTTGAAACTCCGCTTAGAAGAGTTAAGTTAGATAAAAGCCACGTAAGAAATTCACAAACATGTTACGTAAAATGCATCCCACGTATTATACTGGAGGAATAAGTAAATTTACATTTTCAATCTCGGAAGAGACTAGAAGAATATCACTTCACAAGTTACAAATATTTGAACTACGTAAATTTGGCCTACATGTAATGAGATTCACAATATGACTGGACGACATTGTTACATCAATCTCATCTGCACAAAGTGGCGTGCAATAAAATGCTCGTTAGCATTAAATTAAGGAAAGGTTTACACGAAAAATTGAAGTATTTAGATAAACGCGTGCATCTGGCCACGTCGTAGTTTGGTATAAAATTAGTACTAGCCCTCTACAGTTATACTGAATGCAGGGCGATTTCTGTTCCAAAACGAACCTTTGGCTAAACCAGGATTTGGACCTTGGGCTTGACTCTGACTTCCTTTTCGAAGTGCTGGATTTGGACCTTGACTGGTATTTTGGCTGGGTCCAACTGTTTGAACATAAGCTGGCCTGTGAGAATTATCAAGTTGTTAAGAAGTCAGTGTAATGTAGAACCGAATCATGTATGGAAATGTATTGTACCTTAACAGCTCGCGGTTTGGACCTTTGGCAAGTTGGGAGTTTGGACCTTTGGCTTTCTTGCTGAATGGAAATATTGCTGTTTTCTCCGTTTTGGACTTTGATCCAAAAAGGCTGAAATTTTTTTAAAACATGCAACTTTATGCTCTAGTCATTCGATTGACGATGACAAGATTGGCTTGATGATGAAACTGAGTTTACCTTGAAAAAAAATTCTTCTTTCGAGGTTTTGGCCCGATTTCAAAATATCCGGAGTCTGGGGTTTTAACCTCGCCTGGTGTAGACTTCTTCGATGGTGCTGATTCGTCCACATTATTATTCAGTACGGCCGAGTCAACTGCATCGATTATTGTAATAGATTCTATAATAAAGTATTACTATTAGTAGTAAAACCAATACAGTTTAAGTTTAATAAAATAATGGTCTATAGATCCGCTTATACTTCTAGCCGTTGTAGCTTTCGGTTTTATAATTTCTTCATTGGTTGGTTCAGCAACTATGAAAGGCTTGAATTCTTCCGGGGTTTGTGGACCGATTTCTTTTAGAAGGCGTTCAGCTTTCTCCTTGTTGAAATGGGAAGCCTCCAATGCCCAATTCAAAAACCTCTCTGGAAAAGTTGGGAATTGGGAAAGCAGGAAAGCTCGTGCATCCGACTTTTCCTTTGCTGTTGGGTGAGGTTTTGCGGATTTCATAATTGGAGTTGGGAATGGGGATTCTTGGGGTTCACCTCGGATCTCATGTTGGAAATTGACAAGCCTTTGTTGTTCTAATGCTCTTTGGCGTTTTTCAATCATGCACTTGACCTCGAGCCACTTCTGCCTTGCCGGCCTGCAATGGTAAATGACGTTATTAATCAAAATCGGTAAGAGTAGTAGAACCCTCATACTTTGGTGGCGGAGTTCTGGCAAATCCTTTTCGAAGCATTTTCTCCGACGCCCTTTGTATGTTATTTTCACACGAAGAGAGCACATCCAAAAGAATAGTCTCGTCTGCCGCAGGGAATATTCCTTTCAGATATTTTAATTTCATTTTTGGACTCTTCGGTGCCTTTGTTGAATCCTTCACCTTAAAGGTTATTTACAGATTGTATTAACACTCTTTTCACTTGCGGTTAAATACGGTCGACATTTGTAACACTAAAGCACGTACCATTTGCATTTGTGGCGACATTGACATGATTGGAGATCCCCATGATCTGGTAAACAAACTGCCAGCCGATGACTGGTTGTTACTAAATTTCATCAGTGAGCCTGGTGTACCAGTTCGAGCGGGACTCTCCGTCGCATAACTGGAATAATTATAAAATGCACTTCAATAAAATTTGAATTAACTTCAAAGCAGAAAGCTTATAACAAATTCTCTGAGCGGGCTCGATTTAATTTGTCTAATGCATTGTTATATCGAACCTGTTTCCCTTAAATGGTGAGCTAATTCCAACGGATTTTGTATCCGGCATGGACAAAATCGTGTCTGTATCTCCATCCTTCCCACCCAATTCTTTTGCGGAGATTTCAATTTGTTGTGCGATGTCAGAGACAATTGGGTGCTTTTCCACTTGCAAGGCTGAGACAACTACGTTAGCTCTGTTGTGATATCTAAGTACGACAAAGGCAGTAACTTATAGGTTTACTGATTCACAAAATATTTTTGCAAAATGTAAAATTACTTGTGAAACAAATGTCGAATGTGTGGCTCTGTTGCAGTTGGAAAAAGTGCGCAAACAGTTTTATAGGCAGTTTCCGGGTCACAAGAAATCAGATGGCTGCTCGGAATTCCATTGTAAGAACTTGCAAAAGATCTGGCTGACGGAGGACGCTCCGGAATCACTTCAGCCGCCCTTTCCTGAAGTTGAACATGGTATTGGTGACAGGGTGGGTAGCTCCCATTTGCGTGGTGAAGAATGGATGAAACGCCTCTTCCGGAGTCAAGAACAACTTGTTCATTTCTTTTTGTTCTTGGTGGAGGTGTTGGCGAAGGAGCAATTCTAGGAGATCCTCCAAGTCTTGGAGAGGAACCACGCCGATTTAACAAAAACCCACGAACACTTGGAACAGGACTGGACCATCGACTTCCGACATTATCCTGCAATCAAATAACATAATTTCTTCCAGATAATATTTTTATTACACAACTCTTGTAAAGCAAATTACTTGTGTTCTAGCAAAGTAACTTAAAATTGTATAATGTTTGTTAAAATCTGATGATCAGCTTAAAGTTTGAATTGACACAACAATTTGTTTGCAATAATAATGTTTTATTTGGCAATGGTTATTGACGCGCACAACCAAATTATGACCAGCCAGCACAATTGGTATACAACTGCAATTGTTGCTATTTCTAACAGTGCCAGTATGGCACATTCGTACATTGCATTGATGGAAGGTAAATAAGTTCTATTTGTGCTCACTGAATCAACCCATTAAAGCGGATAGAATCGATACTTCAGCTCATTGTATGGCATTTTATCCTAATGAACAATTCCCTTAAGTAACTTACGCAAAGTCCTAGTTAAGTTTACATACGAATATATTGCGCACAGCTGCCGATTGAATTCAATAAGGAGTACGCAGTACAGCCAATATACATAATCTCATCATTCATGTGCATTAAGTGTGCATACAGTTTAGTTTTAGACTCCAAATATCGTAGCATTTCAAATAAAGGTTTCCGCACACCTTAAAATGCTGCCCATTATCTGAAGTGCTTGGTAGTTCAGACATGAGTTGAAACCAAATTAGAAAATGCTTTCTCCCTTTCCAAGTATACGGTCGCCCGTCCCAGCAAAGCCGCACACTCTTCGGCTTACCTTTTCGTGAGAATAAGCGAGAAAGAACAAATTGGGATATAAATTTTCCCTCGACTTTCACCTCTAGTCTTTGCCTTCCTTTCCTTTTGCTCCCTCCTCATCCGCCTCTCCGTAAATTGAAAACCGAATAAAACGGAAAGGAAGGATTTCCGAGTTTGGTTCCCAGCTTGGCTGGTTGGAGGAATCGAACGAAGAATACCAATGTGTCTAATATAAAACAATAACGATGATGAATGGGATTTAGTCATGAAATGGAACCTGCTGATTAATATTGGTCGATAAAGTTTCTGTAAGTAAGAAGTAGTACAAACGATTCCTCTCCAATTTGTCACGCTGAGCTGGCAAGACTGCTTAATTATATCCCGGAATTCCGAGCATCGGCATGTGCTGAGTAGTATCACTAACCCCGCAGTTTTTTTTAGATGATGCCCTGATAATTATCGTATACTACGTTCGTTATAAAACACATCTTCCACTAGATTCGGTTTGTTCAATAAGATACACTGAACGCGCACAAATTTATGCATTTCTTGAAAGTATTTCACGCCGGATAGAAATAGAGTAAGTTTTTTGTTTTGACGGCATTCACAATTATTTCTTTTCAAAAAAGACAAATTGTATTATATTTGGTGTTACATTTTATCTAAAAATACTATTTTTGCTTTCCAATTTTTAGCAGAATGCAAGCCGCCAGTTTTTTGTTTTGACAGCATTCACAATTATTTCTTTTCAAAAAAGACAAATTGTATTATATTTGGTGTTACATTTTATCTAAAAATACTATTTTTGCTTTCCAATTTTTAGCAGAATGCAAGCCGCCAGCATTAAGCAGTAAATTTTCCGTTATTGCAAAAAGGAGATTTTCAATTCACATTATCGACACGGAAAGCTTTGCGTGTAGTTTATCTATAAATGAGCTTAAACTGAAAGTTTTCGGCCAATAATGATCACGAATTCTTCAATTATAGTTGCCGACAAAAACGCTTTGATTGGGCACGGAGGTATATGGTAGACGACACAAACTTGCCATCCTTGGTTGTTTTGCATGTTCCCCAAACTTTGCGAAGTAGCTATAAACAGTTTCTCGCATCGTTAACAAATAATAATTGCGAGCTCAGGCCTGTGAGGCGCCAACTAGGCTGAGATGAGATGGCTTTGGTTTGTTATTATTGCAAATAAAATGGATCCGGTAATTTTTGAACATATATGCTAATTGCAACAAATAATTTAACGATTTTACAAATACGTGAGACAATCTGATCCAGTGATGACGACTACAAGTTTTGTGTACTCCATGGTTTGCCATGTTACATCCTTACTTATAAGTTTTAATAGTTACTCATTACACGATGTTTACAAACTGTTTTTGTTTCGCTGGTCTACAAAACAAAAACACATGCACCACAGCTCCACAGCGTAGCGTATAAGCAAGCGCCAGGCAAAGTTTTTTTAATGCCAGTATAGCCGCCTGCCTACCCAATTACGGCCTGGCGTAGTGGAGGCTGGTGGAGGCGGCGGTTTGTGCAAATTTACTGGCAAAGTGGCAAACCGCAAAGAATTGAATTAAAAGTTACACACTGAAATTAAGTGCTTGGGCAAGTTATTTGGCAGTTTACTGACCTCAAAATAGGCATTTGGTTGTGTGATGGCAATGTGGTAGGGTGGCGTCGGAATTGAACTCAGCCTAGGATCTTCCCAAGTGGTCGTCTTGTTCGTGTGGTTTATGAAGTATCTGTCCAGAAAATACAATAATGAATGTTGATTAATTAACTGCAATTAGTATTTACTGGTATTAGCCAGTTAATGGTAAAACCATTAAGTGTTTGAGTGTGGCATGATTTGAAGCCGATCCTCGCTTGTCAGTATTTTGAAGTATTTGAGACGATGACTGAAAGTTGAATAAGAAAATTCAGTGAAAAGTAGAAAGTTTTGAGAGCGGGATATCCGCGGAGTATCAGTAATCTGTGTGAGCATTGGCAGAAATGTCGGATTTTGACTGTTCGACTAAAACCAAGAGATTATCCATTCAGCATTATCAACTTGACAACTATGGCAGGAATTGTAAGTCGAGTCGAATTCTTAATTACTCTCGTAATAGTCTGGTCGTATATTACATAGTTTCAGTTTTACAATTCAAGTACTAGCATTATAGCATCAAATATAAATCCAAAGTGACACTCAATATAATGTATACATTTGCCAGTGAGAATTGTAATAAGTCCTTTCAGAAGCTGAATCGAAACAGTTAAACTTGGCAAATGGGACGATCTAATTCTAATTTAGGAAATTGCAATTTGCAATTGGTTTGATTAAATTATCCAGAGTTTGCAGACAGAGTTCAGATATCAATGCACGGTGCACGGTTCTATGTATATAGTTTCTGGTAGTGGCATAGTTATATTAAATTTCGATCTAGGTAATATCTTTTATTAGCACTTGTCACGCTTCTCATCTCAAAGCTTTCCGACTTCACGCGATTTTGTTTGGGTTTATTTTGCGGTTTGTGGCATTCCGCATTGCCCGCCCGCCTTTCAACCAGTCTCAGACATTGTTAATTGTATTTTTATTTTTGCGCGCGAATTCTGCAAAATATCTCATTTGGAATTTGCAAAATATTTGCCTTGGTGGATATTTTAATGAAACAACTTTTCGACGACATTCAATATTCAACTCATGATTTTTCCTATATACTTACCCCAAAATGTAAATTGTACCTACTACGCATGTTCCAGTTTACTAATTGTTAAATTATTAATCAAATTTTAATCCCTGATGCCATGCTCGCTCCTGGCGAGCACAGCACATCTTTTTAAATAAAATTTTCATTGTAGCAAGCATTATATATACTCGCAGGCAAAGCTTGTTTTTCCTACGCCTGATCTAAAAAAAACTTAAAATTTTGAGCCCTAAAATTTGCATCCCACATTCATAATAATTAAATTACTTACTTTCCCATTTATAATTGGTATCAACCAAAATTAGTGCCAGTGTGTGTGTTTGTGTATTTGGCTCAAGATTGAGTATGAACTTACAGCTTGCCATATTTGGACTCCAACTTGCATTCCCACCCCGATGGAAGGGGTCCAAGTGCTCCTCCGAAGGCCTCCATCCTCCACTGTATTTGGTGGTGACTTTTGAAAATGCCTGACTGACTGACGGGCACACAAAAAACACGACGGAGAAATTTACTCAGGAATTTTGTTCTGCTCTTTGCTCCCTCAACTATTCACATCAATATATCACATCACGTTTTTACTCTAAAAGTACTTGTACTCTGGAACAGGAAACGCAAAAGCGCTATTAATAATCCCTCATCTAATGGAATGTTGTAACACAAAGTTCAATTTAGGAAATTACATAAAATACAGTCTACACACAGCAACAGCGGCCAAGCTAACACGCCTAAATACAATTATCTCTAATTAAAAATACTTGAGAAATGTGTGCGTGTTGTGAGTGCCAGTGGTGAAAGCTAAGTGAAAGACGTCGAGTGTTTTATGGGGGAAGGAAAAAGATCTGGAGAATAGGGTACACAGACATAGCACGTCTGGCAACCCGGATTCGGGTAACATCGGGAGTTCTTTCAACAAACGAGATGAAGCATTATGATCGGATCTCCTCTTCTGGAGAATTGTGTCCCGAACTCGCATCCTTGAGTCATACTAGCTCCCCCAATGTGGGGAAAATAGGAATTCTGAGATGTTTTCATTAAGGCCATAGACTGAGACGAATCCACGGTTCTTCCAGTAACCACACTTTCCAGATATCCGAATTCGGGGTGAGAGACGAGATTGCCAAAGCCAGGGCATAGTGCAACCCGCTTTGTGTTTTTCCCGATTCGGTGAATGCGTGCGTGTTCAATGCGACTGCCCGCGCTTCCAGTTCTACTTCCAATTCCCCTCGGCATTTTTCTCAACATAAATTTGAAATATTTTTATGGATTGGTGGAGGGAGGGAGCCAAGGGCAAAGGGAATATTAATATTGTAGGATTTCCTTTGGAACAGTGTGTCCCGATTCAATCCTGAACAAAATGAAAGTCATATCTAAGCCCTTAGAAACATAAAATAAGGTATCTAAGAAATTGAAAGTGGAATGGTGAATGTGCTCGTACAGAAAGTAAAATACCATTTGAAACTTTATCGATTAGTTGCATTGTAAGGTATGAAATCAACACAATTTTAATTTGTGTATTGTATATTCTAAATGTGAACTTCTGTTTCAACATTTTACGTATCAATACAGTTAAATGTTAAGAGAAAAACAAAATATCTTTGTGGGTAATCAAACAGTAATTCTTTAACTTTTTATTTTCAGGAAGGGATGCGGACAGTTATGTGGTCCAAATGGGCGTCGAATCTTGTACTTCTTGGAGTAGTTTTCCTCGTCATACTCATGATTTACTGGCAACAGAAATTGGTTAATTTAGAAGAAGAACAAAAAGCAATGGGTAAGTTCTCCTATTTTGAACGGGTTCCATGTAGTCATGTAATTTAACCTTTGAAATTATTCAAGGTTTGCGAATAGGACGTAATTTTCAATGGAATCATGGCATTCCGGGGATTGGGGATGAACAATTTAATACGTACGATGCGACACGGGAAGGAGGTAATTCAATTTGTGCTTAGCTCAATAATCTTTCCACATTATTGACAAATTCATTCAACTACTGTTGAACCAAATGTGGCTGCCGCTAATGAGAGAAGCGTTGATTCAAATTGAACAACTTTATTTCAATCTTGTTTTTCCACACAGGTCAGATCCAAGACTTTCACGATGGAACAGTAATTATGTACAATCGTATTCCTTAAAACTGGCTCAACTTCCTTTATGGGTGTTGCATATGAGTTATGCACTCGTAATGACTTCCATGTGATTCATCTCAATACTACCAAAAATAGTCATGTTCTCAATCCCGGTGACCAGGTAGGTAAACGGCTCTTGGTTTTAGTGCCAACTTACTGAGTTTGGAGACTAACTCCAGATTGTGAATTGCAGTTGAGATTTGCTCAGAATGTATCTGGTTGGCTGGAGAAAAGGCCAGCTATTTACCACGGGCATTTGGGCTACCTTGACTTTTCTTCTCTTGGTGTTCCTTTGAGGCCGCTGTACATCAACATTGTTCGTGATCCTCTAGATAGATTAGTTTCCTACTACTACTTCCTGCGCTATGGAGATAATTTCAGACCTGAGGTACGTATGAACGGGAATTGTTAAACTATCTTAAGTTCTGGTTCTAAGTAAATAACTTTAAGCTAATTAATCTGAATGTTTGTGGATTTCAGGTCATCCGAAAAAGAAAAGGCAATCAAGAGGTTAGTAAACTGGCGCTATCAACTACACAGCTACAAATGAATCACAATGAAATTTTTCAACTTAACCTTTATTTTTTTCATCTGATCTTATCCTATTAACAATTTTTAAAGAAATAGTTAGAAGTCAGGCTATTTGTCCGGACGCAGACTACGCAGCACGGCAAATTTCAATGCCTCTTCTGGTTGAGCATAAAAAGGACATAGGGAAAAATAGTCTTCTTCCAAATCATCCAATTTCTGAAATACAGAAAAAACATTACTATTTGGTAATGAGCATTAAGTGGAAAGCTATGACAATCCTTACCATTAAAACATCATTAAAATCTTCCGGACCAACTGGACTTGAACTATTAACAATCCAGGTTAACTGCTCCTCAAGTGCTACAAGTTCTTCATCTATCAACGTGTTTACTGCCAGTGCTAGGTCAAAACCAGATGACGCACTACAGTTCTGATTGTCGCTTATGGGCAAATCTTGACCCGACCCTTCCTCCTCATCCACAGTTTTGAGTTCGGCGGAGTTAGCTTTCTGCTCCAATGCTAATTGATTTCCTTCGTGCATGCCCGATGTGTGAACTTCATCCATTGGATCTTCCACTAACTCCGGCTCTTCGATTAATACTTCCTCTGGAGATTCTTCTACCCTTTTAAGTGGGAGCTCTGGAGCGTATTTGTTGTCCACCTTGACAGGCTCATTGGTTTTTTCTCGGGTCTGCAAATTCGAAAGAGAAGATGATTCTTCATCAAGTAATCCCGGCTCTTCGCGCTGGATTTTCTCTGGAGGTTCTCCTTTCCTTTCAAGGTGGAGCTCTGGATGAGCGCGTTTTTTATCCACCTTGGTGTGCTCATTGGTATCTTCTCGAAAATTTGGCAGAGCAGGTAACACCCCTTCAAGTAATCCTGGCTCCTCGCGTTGGAATTCTTCTGGCATTCTAGGTGCAACTTGTTCTAAATGGAAATACAAAAATTAATCAATGCATACAAGATTGCCTTAACACTTGAGTTAGATTTCATACCACTTATACGAGGATTCGGATTTCTAGGTGGGTTTCCTCCGTCATTGCTAATTTCTCTAGAGATGCGAGCAGTCCTACGACGACGGGTGGGGTTCCGCAACCTCTGGCAGCATCTGGATAGGAAATCACAAAACCTCCTGCAACAGGAAGGCTTTGTATGGGGCTCGTTGATGGCCGCAAACTGTGGTTCCTCTTCTACTTCAAATCCTTGACCATTTTCTTCGACTTGTATTGGCACCCTCGTTCTCCGATTCGAGATCTTCGAACAAATTACATTAGCAGCCATGACGGGGACTTGCTAACACTCTCACTCACTCTTTGATTCGTACAAAACGTTTGGTTTCTTTGCTTGTGGGCAGTATTAGAAACTGGGAAAATTTTCTTGAACGCTTGTGGGACTCTTTCAACTAGACGCCCCTGAAGAACAAAATATTTTTCTGGCAGGGTCTTAAACAGTTGTTTACACTTCCAACTCGCTGAAGGCAAAAACATGTGATGGTTTCTTCGGGAATTAGCGGAGAATTTTCCAATTTCCTGAAGTTAGGGTTTTGTTGTTGAGTTGTGATCCAGTAAAGTGTATAACACATTTTACCATACCCACATTAAAGGTATTTCCCGCATTTTATACCTTATAAAGTATGCATCGCTTATCTTATACTTTTTTTCATAATAAATTCGCAGCCCTAATCTAATCAATCTAATGTAAATTGCAATTTTCTTTCCGGTAGGGCTTTTTCTTTTTGCTTTCACCAGAGCTGCATCAGAATGTTAATTGGGTGGACTGATATCCCATGCATTCGTAAAGCTCCCGGTAATATGTGTTCATAACCTTATTGTCTATATAGCTTACTTGTGTAACCTTGACTAAAAAATTAATTTTTTGGACCGTAATCAACGCACACCAATGTTTCACAAAGCACAGAAATATCAGTCAAGAACTTCTGTTGGATTTTTGCATACCCTGTTAGCTTTCTGTTATGATCAAGATATCTTGCACCAAAATCACAACTTGTTCTTCTACACAGTAAACATACACAGAATGACTAACACAGGCAACAAACCCCAGGAATTCAGATTTGATTCGTGTTTCCAATAATTCAGATTTAAATTATTTTTTGAGCCCTGACTCGTCCTAGTCTGGACACTAGAAATGAAGACATTGAGATTAATGAACAACGTAGGAATGTGAAATGCACTTGGTTGCTTAAATTGCTCTCTAACAGTTTAGTGTTTAGTTTACAATATGTTTTTTTAAACTAGACATTTGACGAATGCG
>JAAXYW010000071.1:0-68534 GCA_036851895.1 Orthonychiurus folsomi | reverse complement strand
GGAAATGTGATTTGAAGGCACGCAATCCAGAGATTGGCTAAGGCATAAAATAAATGAGTATTAAAATGTGGATTTTGGCAAATTAACAAACACGAACACAAAAGTCATTTTATTTAGAAAATATTGAACAATCTACGAATCTGCGTGTAAGGATCCAGTCATTAGTTTTTTAATTTTACTCTTTCTGATTTGATTTGCATTATTGATGTCCTCGAAGTGGATTTGATTACAGGGAGGGAAAATGGCGGAAGGAGGGGTTCCTTGGTCCGAAGGAAGAAGAAAAAAGGGTTGTAATGTTTTACTGTATTAAATTACTGGGGACTACACGTTGTGGAGATGAATTTCCAGTTTTGGAACCGGGTGCACCCGCTGCGCCTGGTCGTTCGCTTCTTATTTATCAAATTTAACACACACTCCCACTTCAATTGAGTTTTCACGCCTCGGTGCTATGTGTGTGTGTGTGTGCAATGTGGAATCCGTACGACGTCGTCGGTCCTCAACAACAATTTCCTACAAGTCAGAAACGTTAAATTTGTTTATTGTAAAACACGGATGTTTTTCTCGGCTCTGGAATTTATGAGGTCTACGACGTGTACCTTACATACATGTATGTACATGGAGTACTGCCACGTTGTCGATCCATTGTTCTAATTGATGTGTAATAAGTACTTTGGGAATTTATTACGTTACGTATTATTTTATTAGTAGATTTGCCTCATAAAATGTAATTATTTGGATTTGTATGTATGTATTCAAAGATGAATTCAAACTTGGTTACCATTGAATTTGTGTGGATTTAACATTCTCAGGTCACACAATTGTGTGTAGTTTAAAAGATCCTATGAAGAAAGGATGGAGGAGGGAGTTTGGAATGGAGTCGTATTATTAGCTAAAAGTGTAACGAGGTAAAACAGGTTAGACAGTGGATGAACTTTGAATAGCCGCGTGTTCTTTTGCGTATCTCCTTCACTTTGAATTGCAATGATTTGGCACATGTAATGTATGTATGAGTGCGTGCAGTCAAAAAAATCTCAGCCCCAGCAACTATCTTTATTACAAATTTCCAACCCAGACAGTTAGTTACGTGGAGTAGATATTGTAGATGTGTAATGTACTACGTGAAGAAGAAGACGGGGTAAATGATGAAGGAGGGAATCGTGGGATGGAACTGTACATTTTACATTTGCAATTTGTATCACAAAATAATGGAAACCATTTCCCATTTGTGGAGATCCAATGTGCAAAGAATTTGTCGCAAAGTGTCGTCGACCCATTGTTGAAACCCCAATTCACTTTTTATTCTTCTCAGCGCGTCTGCGCCTGCGTCTGTCTTACTTTTAATGGCGCTGCTTTGGATTTGGGTTTGGCAATAGGGAATCTAATCCATCCACCCCACGTCGTCCGTCGTTCCTCAGTTTGTCACGAAATGGACAATTTTTTATTTATTTCAAAGGAATTGGATTTGTGATAAATATTTGACTTTTTTCTTTTAATATTTTATTGAGTTTAATTTTATTTTGGTTTTAACTTACTGGAAAATCAAGACTATGTAGGTAAATGGCAAAGGAGGTGTCATATTATTCAGGGAAGGAAAAAACGAGAGTTGAGTTTTTTTTTCATGGATTCGGGAATTGGATTGCTGGATGCCATGGATGGTAACGGACGGGATTGGATTGGGGGAAAAGGAAGGAACGAAAAAAGTCTTTTCCAAAGTTATGTAAGGTAGTTGAGTTCTTGGAGAAACATTTGCGCACGACCACGAAATTCAGAAAGAACAAGTTTAGGAAGGGAGCATAAATTATAAATCTTTGCTTTTCCAAGCATTTCCCCTCCCTTTTCCTCCATACTTGTGTTCCTTTTGCAAAATTTGATGCCATTACTCCTTCACGACGAAGTAGAAATCATTTTGAACACAAAAACAAATCTAGATATTTTCTTCCAGGAAATTCTCCATTATTTTTGTTTTCGGAGTTAATTAAGGGATTTTAAAATTCCATTACCCGTTTATTTTGAAAGGTTTTACTTACATTTCACAAAATCGGTTGAAGGACTCAATTAGTATTATTATTTCAACAACAAAGAGGGAAATGACGAATTCATATATTGATTTGAGCCTTCTCTTCCACGCCCACGCCCGCCGTCGCCGTATACAGCCACGAGTTCATTCTTATCTATACTTTCTGTTGTATCGTGTGTTGTGCATATGTACGCCAATTTGATAATGCAAGGAAAATTTGAGGTCTAACTCTAAGACAATGACCTCTGAAGTAGTATTACCTTATTTTGTTGGCAGAGAGAATGCCGGAAGCAATTTGTTAAATTTCTAAGAATTGTTTAGGCCACAGTAAACAGTGGAGTAGTAGATTCGGGTGCTCCATCCATGCATTATTAAACAATTTCAAAGGTCGTGGCCGCCCGCAATTTATTTGGAGTTGCTTTTTGCATTAATCAGATTCCGTACGTACGTGTGTGTGTGTGTACCTTTAGTACAAATATTTCAAATGGGATATGAATTAGCATGGTACATGATGGTACGGCATAGCCGCAGCTCCTAATTACTCTTCCTCAATTTGTAAAGTATTAATATTCCATGGATTAATTTCACATTTACATGGCCCAACACTGGATTGGGATTTATATATTCCTCCTTGGAATCCAGATAACGACAGTCAGTAATTATGAAAATTAAACAATTCAAAAATCACGGTGATCGTTTTGAACTTTAAATTTATTGTACTTGACTGACTGGATATAATCACATGATCATTTCCCATTGAAGGGAATGGAAAGAATAATGTCATTTGGATCCTTGTCCCGTGTAAATTTGAAGGGCGAGTAATGCATTGGGATGGAATGGAATAGTACATAAGGAAAGGATAGATGGATGGATGGGCCCTTTATTAAAGTTTGAAATAAATTACTTATCGATTGATCTAAATGCTGTTTTGGACGTGAAGAAAGAAAATAATTTACCATTGGATCTCTTTCCAAAGGGGGGTTACATACATATAACGTACAATGTTGGGCAGGCAAGGCAGGCAGGCACATGCTCCGCATAGTAAAAGCATAAACGAATGCACGCAACTTCCGCTCCCTCGCAGTTTTATGAGCAATTTTCTGTCCTCCTCCATTCCAACCAACCCGTTTCCCTTCCTATTTTTTTTTAAACATGCGATCTGAGCTTCCACAAATGCTAGTATTACCTACCAGCTTTCAGTTAAATAAATTCGTTCGAATTTATTTTTATTTAATTAATCCGTCGTTAAATCCCCATTCATTTTATTGGAATTGGCTACCATCACTTCGGCCGGCCTCGGCCTCGGCGGCGGCCGAAATTGATTGATTTCCATATGGAAACAACACATCCTGCATTACATTACATTACATGCACAGATTAGGATGAATATTTAATGAGTTCAGTTAATTGAGCTCAGAGGCCATTGGATTATGTATGTACGTACATTGGCCTGCTGGATTTTGAAGGTTTGTTGAGTTTGCGATGCATGCTATGCCATGCATTTGCTCAGGATGAAATAATTACCACAAATCAGGTTATGTGTGTGTAAAGTTAGTAGGGAAATATTGTATGTTGTGAAATGGGAGGTAAAATTTATTAGGAAAATGGGTGGGCCTGGGCCTAGGCCTAGGCCTATGCGAATATACAAGGACACACGCCTCAAATGCTTCATCGTATTATTTTAGCAAAGGATGCAAATCCATTGCACTCCACTTGAAAATAGTCATGGCCTGACTGGTGCGGTGCGGTGTGGTGCGTACGTTACGTGATATTATTAAATTGGAATGGATTTTTATTTACTGTTTACGCTGCACTGGGCTAGGAAGGATGAAGCGTATAAATAGTGTGCAGATACTTTTAAAGAGTGTGGCGGCCGGGGTTTTGAAAGGGAAATAATGGCAAATGGGGAATGTGGTCCATTGTAATTTTGTCCAGGCTGTAGATTGTATATATTCTGACGGGAAGGGATTCCGTTCTTGTACGTTACGCGGGTATTTGTATCGATTGGTTTTTTGGTACGAGCATTATATTCCGCGGAACTGTTTCCTTTCTATGTACGAACGTACGTCCCAAACTCCCGTCGTGTTAAAAGCAATGCATTTCATTGGATGAATTTAGATTATAACATAAAGTGCATGGTGGAATCCTATCCACTTCACCATACACGATCCGCTCCTATGGTTTTTCCTCTCTTGCCTGTTGACGTCCTCATATTATTTTGGTAAGAGTAGTATATGATTTATGGAACCCGGGTTTATCCGCTTTTCTTCTTTCTTCCCGTCCCTCCTACCTCGCCCGCATTCCATTCCCTCCGCCCGACAAATTGTCGTTAAGGGCTAACGACAATAGAGTAATTAATTTTACAAAATATACAAGTCCCTTCAAACGCAAATGAAAACTACTACAAACATACGGAAATACATTCAAAAAATAAAAAATATTTGAAAACCAGATCTGCTGAAATGATTAAATTATAATTGCCCTTTGACACGGAATGTGTCTTTTTTAAAGTTAAGGGAATGGGAAATCATTGGAGTGTGATTCCATGGAATTTACGATCCAATGCAATGCAATGTATTAGCACTGGGCCTTAATCTCCCCTCCCCATCCACACGGGGTTGTAATATTTATTATATAAAAGATACACACTCAGGTAGTAGTAGTCGTAGTCGTAGTGGCAGTATACATACATTGGGATTTTATATAATTTCCTTTGTTCGCTAATTTCCTTTAGCTTTGGCTGAGGGGCTTAGCATGCAGTCAGGTGGAATTTCAAACAAAGGGCACTCCTACACTACACGTCCCTCCGTTAGTATTTAGACTATGACGGACGCTGCTGTAGTCTACAACACTGCAATAAAAAGCAAATCTTTTCACTAGGATTAATAAAAAAAAAGATTTTTTTGTATGTGGTTGGTTGTAATATTGACCAAAGTACAATTTTTGGTGTTTAATGAAGCAGTGGGTTGTGGTGGTGGGGATCAGAATTGCACGTAACGTAATTGTAATTGTGGAGGAATGGAATGGAATGGATGGGAAGAAGGGGCGTAGGATGCGGTGGGGAATGAAATTGATTTCCTTGAGAAAAATTAAAGTGAATTGCTTTAGTTTTGGGTTCTTTATCTGCCTATTAAGGGATTGAAGGAGGGACGAACCATTGTTCCTTGTATTTTAATTGCTTTGGCACTATTCCAATCCTCCAACTTCAACTTGACTCTTATTTTTCACGAATCCCTCTTTTTCCGAACGGAGTGGAAATGTTCCGAGACTGACGACGGACGGTTTTTTTTTGTTTCTATTGTATGTTTTCTGTCCTTATGGATGAGCAGCAGGAAACTGGGGGGGAGCGCCAACCTACATACGTGCAGTGTAATAATTTCTTGGCATCTGGACTCGTGGATTACTTCTAAATGGATTAATGATCTTTATCGATTCAATCCCCACCGTTTCCGTATTGAGGAAATGATTCATTAATTTATTGTAAATAAATATTCCTTCATTCACACGTTAAATAAATACATTTATTTCTTTACATTCCATTACATTTCCCAAGGGGTAAGTTAGAACCCCTGGGTGTAGAGCCCTTCAAGGGATACCCCATCCCTGAGGTTGTCACGCCTTGCCCATATCCCATATTGTTAGCCTAGTCGTGCCGTGCCATCCACAAGGGTAAAGGGTCTCAAAAATCAAAATAAAAAATCCAACCGACCCAGCCTATACAATAAAACACAGTTCATATCTTATCCTAGTGTAGTATTATTCATAATATTATTTATCAAACAAATTAAACTAAAACTCCAAACATACATTTCCTTAATGTGTTTAAACCTTTGTTGAGCGGAAATGAAATGATAACTTTAAGTACATTCAAGGTAAAAAGGGAAGATTATTTAATGCCCATGGCGACGGAGCATGGGGAAAGGGGATTCATTTGTATTCCACCCCGTAAGTTGCCATTTCAACTCTTGATGTGGAATCCAATAAACAGTTTTTACTATTCTCTTTGCTGTGGAGTTTGTAGATTGCAAAAGTTTGTGTAGCCACGAGGAGAGGGAGGGGGGTATGTAGTACAGGGAAAGGCACAGGATGCCCGCTCCCGCACTGGAGCTTACCCGGACTTTCATTTAATTCCCCTACTCTTCCCGTACATTTTACGTTACGTTTTACGTACTGTACTCTGTACTCGGAGACAGGACTTCTCCCCCCTTTTCTTCCAGTTTTCCCTCCCCACACCGCACCGTACGTACGTACCCGGCTTCGATTTATTATTTCAGAGTCGGGGAAAATCTCTCTCTTGACGACAACATCCAAGGAGATCCTCCAGATAATAATTATGTATGTATCCTATCCACTTTTCCTTTAATTTTCGTAATGAACCTTTTCCTCCAGAATCCAATGCGACAAATTGGTTTCGTAATGTACCAATTATGTTGTAAAATTCAATGCCAAAATTAGAATTAGCCAAAAACCAGTAGCAGCTATTAAAATAGATCATACATATGGATTTTAGGCAACATTCATGCAAATTCCAGATTGTAAAATGATGCGAAGTTTACTTACCCATCCTATTACAACCCAAGTACATGTAATCTATTAGTACATTACAATTGAATTTAATAATTATTTTTGTATTTGATTTAATTTCCAGTTGATTGGATGCCTGGGACGTCATGGGCCATACACATTTTTCCGATCCATTAAAATTGGTTCAAGAACATTATCCCTGACATCATTTTTTCCGGTCAGACCATGGCCCGACTCCGCAATGTTGAGTGTGGCTGAAGTCCAGCTCCTTTGGACGGATAAAACGGAGGGATTTTGTAGTTTGAAACTTTACTTCCTTCCAGAAAATACACCGGAGGGACGACGTCAACAACATGGAGAGGTAAACTACACATTTTGTTTTTAAGTGTTTCCGGTCCATAGAGTCATAGAATTATTACTACGTCCCTTAAATTTATGGGATTTTACATTCCTTTTGCGCATGTCCAATCGACTAGTTGTGATGTGTGTCGTGTATGCAAATTTGAGGCTGGAATCACAGTAGATTTGATCCATTTTTTTTAGTTTTGAACGGATATAATGAATGCATGGATGTGTCAGGTTCTTTGGTTGTGTCTTATGGATTTCTAAAGGGCAAACTCATCTGTTTTCCTCATTTGAAATGAGGGGGAATGGTCGTCGGTGTAAAAACGGAGAAGGAAGGAAGCACATGGTGAACATATCTATAAAAATAAACACGGAGGATGGTTGGATTCTTCTTTCTTTTTTGTGTGTGGAAGGATTTGCCTTTTGCTTCATTGGATTGGAGGAGGATAATAATATAACTTAAAATGAACGTGAACTGCAATCCTGGTTCCGTTTACACTCATGTTATGAATGTATGTACAAAGAAGCAGCTGTTTACTGGCTATGCCATGCCCACCATGCAGTCCTTTACAGATTGGAGAATTGGAGTGGATGGGATTCGGAATTGTGTGAGTAATGTCAAGTCTGTCAGAGAGGTCAAATTCACTTTGTAGGGATGAGGATGAAGGCCGATTAGACTAGATTACGTACGTACGTACGCCATGTAAATGCGCGGCTCCTCTGCGAGTGGGACGAGTTCATAATCGACGACGATGCTTGTTTATTAAATCACTTGGGTTGTGGAATTTAACTGTGCTTCACTTTGTGTACAGATTATGAGTGTGTACATGTTGCATTATGTATGTACTAGTTTACTAGTAACTGATTTTATTATGTATTCAATCCATATTCACTTCCATCCATGCCAAACTTTTACCCATACGCCAGAGTGGTAATATTCTGAATAATCATTTTGATGACCTGAATAAGTAGTCAGGACTCATTTAGTTGCAAAAACTTGAGTAGTTTTCTAATATAAATGCATTTTTTGTACAATCATGAGGATAAGAAGTAACAATGTTAATGTACTAGAAGTATATGTACCATCATTGTGTTGGGTTATACACATTGGCATGGATTGCCTGCAAATTATTAGGATAGTGGGTTTGACAGTAACTTCACATGGATGTGTGTGTGGGAGACAAGGAATGTGGAGAAACAAAGGGGGTTAAGAGTAAGATCCATTATCCGGCGGCATTTCCGTTGGTTTTGTGGTGACGAGATTGGGAATTGTATTAGACGAATAGGGGAAGGAATCCTTTAAGGGCGGAGAAATAAAATAAAATAAATGAATACACGTTTTGATTTGGATTTTGAGCCAAGGGCCAGGATTTTGTCCGGTGAAGGAAGATTTGAGTTGAAAGGATCCTAGGAAATGAATGGGTGTCTTCCTTGGGTTGAGCCTTTAAGAAAAACTTTTAAATCCCATTCCTGGAAACTCTTTGAAAAAAGATTTAATGGTTTGTTTCCCTCCTTGAAAGGAACAGGTATGGAATTGAGCCATAGCAAATACCCGGGTATCCATAGTGTTGAACTGAACTAACCGCACGATTACTTTCTTTCACTTGTAGGAAATTTGTGTATGCATTATACTAGAATCGAATCAAAGTTTTACATATTTCAAAATGTTAACGTTTAGGTTTTTAGTCAGTGATTTCCAAAAAAATAAATGAATGTAATTATTGTGTTGTTCACTCCCATGGATCCAAACCTGAATGTGAGGATTTCAATTTTGCAGTCATTGAGGCTTATCAAGTTTGTGAAGCTTAGTTAATGTTTGGGTAAATGGGTTTTTGCATTTGGGAGCAGGAAGTACTTGCTAAATGTTTCAGATCAATTCCTTCCATTTCCACTTGCTCGCTCCGTCGTCGTCGTCGGAAGAGAAGCCGAAAGCCAGCGGCGTTGCCGAAAGTTATGCGCTTCACGAATGAAAATATTTTTTTGGCAACTGGCCGTGTGTTAGTTTTTGCTTGTGTTTATTTTATCTGTGTGTGCAAAGTTTTTGGCACTCACAGAAGTAGTTTGAAACGGACTCGAACCATGTAATGCGCAAAACGGCACTTGGAACTTAAAAACTCATTCACTTTGTTTCACAAGACTGACTTCCTTCAAATCTTAATATTTCAATTCAACAATAATTTAATTTCAAATCACTTTGAGTTTGAAACAAGTCCTTTGGAAAGGAGCACAGTAAATAATTTGATATGAATGAATTAATTGATATTTTATGATGAATAATTTGGATCCATTCGTATGTATGTACATAGGTACGTACGATATTTATCAGATGCCTCGGACGAGTTTTAAGATGCTGAATGCAAAAGCGTACGAGCCCTGAATTTTAAATCTTAAGGCGACGGAATAGGACCTTGAAATCCAGTTAATTAAATCGTGTAAAGGAGCTATACAGCCCGAGAGCACAACAACACCTGTTTTCATTTCACTTTCATTAAAACTTGATTATTATTTTATTGGATTGGATTTCCTCGTGTGTCGTCGTCGCGGATCTGGTCAATTTGAGGGATTTCGCAAATAAATGTGATTGGAATTCAAATCCTCGTCGTCTGCTCTCCTCCTTTGGGAATGGGGACGGCGTCTACTGTTACCACTACGTCGCATCCCTCCTTAATTAATTTGTCTCGTGCGTAATTGCCAATTTCATGGAGTATTCAACACTCCAAGTCCCATGAGGTCATCTGATCCTCGTCAATGCAAAATCCGAATAAAATAAATAGATTGATGACTTTGGAAGGTTTTTTTTTCTCGATAGAGCAGAGCGGCGAGCGTGTTCGTCCATCCATATTTACTGAAGAGATAAGATTTCCTTCGCCTCATCCCTTTTGAATTGGTTGACTCGTTTTCTGACTTCAATTCCCCCATTACAAGGAAAAGTAAATAAAAGAGGAGGAGGGGGGGGGGGGGAGTATTTTGATTGTTAGCTCACATTTCCGTCGTCGTCGAAGGTGGACGGACGTCGCGACGTCTGCTTGTTTATTAGGCAGCCCAGAGGGAGGTGTACCGCACCGCACCGTATACGTACGTGTATTTTAGATAACTTCCTTCCTGCGATGTAGAATGCAGAAAGTCATTCCAAACTCCGAAATGATCCAAACAATTATTTAATTGAATGGAAGGAATTAATTGAAAGGGGGAAGGATTCACATTGTGATAGGGACGGGAGTTCAGGATGTGTACAGAATTTGGAAAATTAATCAAAATGGCCCCCCTCAATATTCCGCGACCGCGGCGGGTAAATCCAAAGAAAAGGGAGAATAATTTTCATCCCCATTTGGATGAGCTCTAATTTCAAACTCAGATGAGGAAAGGGAAGTCTTTGAAATGGGATTAACTTTCTGGATTTTGAACCATCATGTGGAAATTGCGTAAAGATTTGAGCAAACATTGTGCATATATAATGCACCATGGCCATGTGCCATGAAGATGAAAGCAGGGAGCATAGGCATTAGTACTGGGGTGGGGAAGGAATGGGGGGGGGGGGGGCTTTGCTTGGCCTGGCATTGATTTATTTTGGCAAGTGCGATGGAAAGTGAAAGCCTTCATTTCAATTTTATTATCAAACTCATTCCTGAGTGATTTGCGGACTGGGAATTGGGAAAACGAAGGCCGACCTTAATGTTAATTTACAATTTTAATTAATATGATGAAATTGGCAAAATAAATTGGCCGGCCAATATTTGTAGATTATGGATTTTGAATTCGCAAAGAGAATTCCAGATTCCATTTTTCATGCATGCTATGATTTTTTAAAAAAAATTGCGGGATGCTTCGAAATAATGGATTTATTCCATCTGATCCTCAACACTTTTACTTTGTAAGATGGAAAGCTGAAGGGAGGAATTGGTAATAGAATTTATGGAAATGTCGTTGTTGGATGCGACTCTTGGTGTGAAAAGTGGATCCTGGACTGGACATGGATCGATCTGTAGAGATGACCGGCCGGGTATGAGGAAAAGTTGGACGCAGTTAATGGTATGATATGGCCAGGGCAAGGTTCGGATGATTGAACTTGGGAATTAGTTGTTGATTCATTCAGGTCAGGCCGGGGTTGAGTTTTTGACTGTCAATTATTACTCAAATTGTTCCTAGTATTGGCCGGCCATTAAGCTAATGTATGAAAGTCCAAATGAGTTAATTCCATGGAACCATGACCATTTGAGCATTGGATTGGAAATGGGATTCAAATTTCACTTTTGGTTTGGGTGTGAATAGGTAAATGCAGCAAAACCTGAGGTTTTGCATCCTTTGCTTGTGATTAAATCTCATACCGTCTTTGTCTTTGGATGTAATGTAATGTAACATTGCAAAAAAAGGCACGGCGGCCATTCTTCCATGTGGCAGGGAAATCTGAAAGATTTTCAACTGGCAATCTGCCAACCAATTTCCAGCATGACGTGACATAATATGAGGAGTTCAGTTCAGTTCAGTTTACCTGACCTCCGGCTGTCTGATTTGAGTTTATGAGCTTGGAAAGTGATTCTTTAGCTTTCGGTCCAGGTTTGGGGTGAGTTGAGCTATTAAAACTAATGTAGTCATTTGGATGACAAACACATATGAGCCAGCTAAACTAGCCTTTAAAATTAAGAATTTAATTAAAATTTGTACGTACGTGTATTAAAACGTACCCTGTGATATTGATATTACTCAGAAAAATATTCAGATATTTATAGGACGGGCATGTCGTATTTATATTAGGAAATTGGAATATCCCTCATTCCGCGTCGGCCCCCCTGGTTGTAAGGGGGGGGGGGGAAGGGTTGCCTACCGGTGGAAGGGAAACAGGAGAATCCATTGTGTGTGTAGAATGCGGGTTTATATTTGAACAAAAAGTGTTGGGATTGAAGGATTTTTGAAGGAGGGGAAATACAGGAGGTGATGAATACTACAAGGTAATGCAATGGGGGAAAAATATTATAAAAAAGTTGCAGGTGGGTGAATGCTGTGCCGGGCGCACGAGTCCTTTGGACACAATCTTGTCTTGACGGGAACAAAACATTAAAGGACGACGGACGACCCCCAATTTTTCTTAACAAAGTGCATTTGCGGGAATCCATGGAATGGGATATTTAGACGACGCGTTGTTGTTCTCTTTTTGACTCCGCCGGGGATACGGAGGATGGAGACGGAATTGAATAGCAAATTTTATGAGGATGACACGGGATGGGTTTATTTGAAGTCAAATTAAAAAAAATACGCACAACTTGGTGTTTGTAGAAAAATACGTAGTACGTTGCGCATTGCTCAAGGCAAGCAAATACCTTGAATGACATTGGCACACTAGTTTGGGTTTTTATAGTAACAGGCTATTACTTTTTTTATAATCTTCCACGAATTGATGATTTTGGTATTAATTAAAATCCCTAGCTTATAGTTCAAATGATGGATATTTTTATTATCCAATTAATATTTTATTATTACTGTAGTATTGAAATTAGTAAGAATTTTGGTCTTTTAAACTCATCAAGCAAAGCCAAGCCGCTCCTAATTATTCAAGTAGATTTCTTTTCTCTCTAATGACGGATTCCAATTTCCCCCTTGCAAAACCTTGAGGAAAAAAAAACTCTATTTGTGGGCAAAAGTCTACAAAAAATTCAAGAGTGAATTAGGCCAGTGAAATTTGTTCCGTTGGTTAGACTCTCTCAGTCAGTCAGATATAAATTGAGCAACAGCATCTTTGTTTTTTCCTTCTCCGCTCCATGTTTGCTGAGTTAAACTTGGTCAAAGCCAAGGAACAGCAATAGTAGCAGTACATTACATTACATTACATCTTTTTACTTTCTTTCCTTTTGCTTATGACAATGGAATCCAATGAGCGATCCCTTTGATGGCTTCTACGTACGTACGTATGTGCAAGTAATAATTTTTTTCTGCGCCAACGATCCGCATCCGCTCATCCTTTTACGTATGTATTCTTCAATCCTAATGTATTATGCTCATAGTTTTTATCATTATTGCTTGTGTTGTGTGGTTAATTCGTAAGTGAAGCCAATTACTTGTTGTTCAAATACATTTGGTTGGTTGGGGATGTGGGCAAAATGATCACGACGAACGGAAAGAGAATGACAACTCAGTTTTTAGTCAATGATTGCCGTGCCGTGCTGTTTTTTTGGTGAAGACGTGTCCCCCATTAGATTAGCATTCTCCCTATAGTATAGTAGTACAAAGAATGGATGCAACTTGGGATTTGGTTTTGCACTTTGCAAAATAATCCTAGGCCTGGGCCTGAAATGATGTCATTTCCCACCAGGTACTACGTAAACGTACTATGTGGATTTTGGATACACAAAGAAGTTTATGGAATAAAAGTCCTCCTACCAATTGTTTACACAAATCCACTAAAATCAATTTACATCCGTTGGGAAATAAATTGGACATGGTTTGTGCATTTTTGTGTCAATGTCTACCCGTCTAGAATTTCTTCCTGGTTGGGATTGGGCATATGGGTGGTTAACAAAGGACTGTGGATATCAGAATGGAAAGATATGTTGATACTGATACGAACAGCAGCGCATTGTGCACTTTTTGGCATCCACTCATGATAAAATGTTATCAAAACATCACATGATTTCCGGATGTTATTTATCCACAAAATTATTGAGCGATGACTGGCCTAAGTAATAAACCATTTTTGAAAATATTACACGATAACTATATTATTAATTTATAATAAACTCGGACCACTTCAAAATACATACTGGAGCAGAATTGGGAAGTAATAGTAAACTGTGAATTCGGTATCTCTTGAACCGACAGAGGAAAGGAATCGGGTATTTGTGGTAATGGGAAATGGGTTATTGGATTTAAAATTTATTTTTATGGCTAAGGGTCCATTCCATTCCAGCCAAGCCATGAATGATATAGTATAGCCGCAAGAAGTAAAGTTAAAGGCAATTATTATCCCAAGAAAGTTATTTGTGTACCTGGGCCGCCGCTAGGAACATAACGTCGTTGTTTCATCTCACCTTATTTCTATTTCCCTTCTCTCACAGAAATCCGCCTAGCCTGGAAAAAGGGTATTAATTTTGATGAAGGGATGAAGGGAATTTTCTTTTTTTCCCCTTTCCTCGTCCTCAGCGATCGATGGGACAAGAGACTTACTTGACTTGTAAAAACCAAACAGGATTGAATGCTTTTAAGGAAACACAAAATGTGTACTTGTAGGAGGAGGAAGGGCTGGGCCTTTGTATTATTGCGCAATGAAATTGAACCGTGTTTACGTGGATCCTAAAGGTTATTCCATTTGACATTTGACAAAATAGGCGGAGGAACCAACAGAAAAGATTCATCCGCCTCAGTGTTTACATTTTACGTATCAAATTTGTTGGGAATTCTGTAGTGAATCCGACAAACATTGTAATTGGATTTTCCACGTCCTCATTCCTTTGAAAAGGATCTCAGGCGTCCGTTCGTACATTTTTATGAATCCCGGCATTAAACATTCACATCACGGATCCATGGGATTGGGTTGAATGCTCATTTAATTAGGAAATTAGAGGAAGCAGTCCCCCGTCCTCATCCTTAGTGGACATACGAGTTTTGACAGGTGTTCAAATGACGACGACTCCGTCCCAATTATCATACATTTTAGGTGGCTTTTTTTGTAAAAATCCAAAATGTTTAATTTCTCTTTTGGAGAGTGACAAGGAGATCTTTACCTCCTGGGCGTCATACTATGTTGTAGGAATGGCTGGAAAATAGTAATTTTGATGGAAATCCGAGCAAATTGAACAACATAGCACAAACAAACTTGAAGTATAATTAGAAAACAATTAGTTAAAATAAGTATTTGGCATAGTACATATTTACACTTGGAGATAAAAGCAAATCATCATTGTGATAATAGCCAAGTAAGTTATTTTTTCCCCTCATTTTACCCATACAAAATAAAACAGCTCCACTTGAAGTTACTGGCTTGGGAGGAAAGGGGAAGAACTTTGCACTTGTATTTGTTAGCAAGTGGTGGTCTACTGCTTCAGTATATATGAGCAAGTGTAGATTTGATTGTTTCCTCGACAGAAGGTTCCTTCACACTTGAAGATAAAATTGTAATCTGGGTTATTTCCCTCAGCAATTCCTTCAGATAAGGGAAACAGACAGACTAAACTGTAGGTCAAAATCTTGAAAACACGTCTACATACGTTGCTTTTGCAAGGACGGAACATTTTTCACCACTAAAATACTACATATGAAGTTTTGTGTAATTTGAGCAGTCGAGTCAGTTCATTACTGGATGATAATGTTTGGGTAATTTGTGCACATATGTGTCATTAAGGAGTGATGGCTGCGTAATACGTACGTATGCATACGTATTATATGTACAGCTGTATTTTGATTCCTACCCATCCCATGCCTCTCAATTTAAAATACAACAAAGGTGGAGGTGGAATAAAAAATAAAGACTCATGACTGACTGACTGACTACTTCGTTCTTCGTATGATTTCCTTTGGAAGTTCAGGTTCTGCGAAAGGATTTTCTTAATATGGATTCCATCACCACTTTCAAGATGTACATACACCGTACCGAGGGATGACTTGGACGACGAAAACCCATTTGAACAGAAAAAAAGAGGAAATATTAAAGACCAGTTTGTGTCCTGGAGGCATCCAAGGAAGGAGTCCTTTTCCATTTACCCATTTTCCTACCCGCATCTTCAAAAATTTTGTCATCCTTTCCTTATTTTATAGATTCTTTATTCTCATTTGTTCATATTGCGTACTTTTACTATGCGTTTGAAAGTTTGACATATTTGATGAGCTTTGACATGGAAATGTCTGATTTTGTAGAAAAAGTACAAATATTGAAGAAGTGCTTTGATAAATTTACAATTAAAGGGAAGGAGAATGAAATATTGAAGAGTTTACAGTGAAGGAATGCAATTTTCCTTGAGAGGAGTTGACTATATGAGATGAAAATTAACGGCTCTTTTTTTCTTGACCATCACCCGCCTGCTCAGATCCACCGCGAACAATGACCATGTAAAGCTTCAACGACTCTGACTCACTCCAAAACTTGATTTCTCCAAAAATGACCAACCCAATTTTTATCATTTGACCTTCGCCCACCATTGCCATTGCCATTTTGATGGATTACATCACGTATCCAATTGAATCCGTTGACCTAGTTGTAATTAATCAATAGTGCAGAGGGAGTGACACAGGCGGGGAAGGAATTGGAGAAAATAACATGATCCAGATTAGATTAAAATTAACTGGAATAATCCAATCCAAATGTTCACATTTTATAAGAAAATGTTAGAAGGAATAGCACGCACAGCTTCCACGTACTTAGACTGCGAGGGCTGTCAATCTGAATTATCTCCTAAATTTATCGAGCATTAAGGAACCTTGTAGAATTACTTGGCGAAAATCCTGGATTACCCAATGCTCGCCTTTGGCTGTGCTTTTTTTCTGGGTCCTTTGGCAAAGTTGCTGGTGAAAAGTTCACGTACTACGCTACGTACGGATCTGGTTTTTCTTTGTGAAGCGTGTGACGGTTTTTGGGAGATGGGAAACAAGAATGAGACCAAAAGTTGATTTGTTGTCCACATTGTTGATATTCATGTTTCCAACTCATGATTTTTTAAGGTTCGGCTCCGCTGTCTGCAACCACAATGAATGCGTTCGATTCGTAGGCGTATACTACGCACCGGATTTTGACTCGTTTGAAAAATATTGATTCAACATTTGAGTTCAGAAATGTAGAATTTAATTAATTAAATTTGATTGGAAATGTCTTCCTCAGGACAGACAGACAGGAAATTAATTGAGGTTAGAACTATTTGTAGACATATGGGCCGGAGGGGAATGTTTTTCGCAACTCCTGTAACCATTTGAGGCTAAAAAGTTCTCACATGTGGTATTCCAGGCTTTGAATTGATTTATATTTTGACATCAGATTGTGTGTAAATGAATGTGGTTGGATGGTTGTGTATAAGTTAGTAGTTGTGGGGATTTCATGAGTATGAGATGAGGAGGACAAGTAAACACTCACGTTCAGCCACTCTCTCCCCCCTGGGGTTTTTGACAGTGAATTCGAGATGGAATGGACGAGGGGAAAAACATTCATGGCTTTGAATCCAACTCCGCTCAAATTAGGACCATGAATACGAGATCCCAACACAACATTACATTACCAACTCCTCCTTTAAGTATTCGATAGATTCAAATTATAATTTGTTATTGTTCCAGAGATTTAAAACAAAAACACATTAGCTGACATTAAATTATTTTTAATTGGACATTCAGTCTGCATAACCAAATCCAAATTCCAATGCTATGCTTCGAGAGATAAAGAGATCAACAAGAAAGTGCACAAAAAATATATATATAACACACGACTCAGACACTGAAGGACAAGTCGCGCCGGCGCTGTACGTGTCAGAGTGGGACGGACTAACGTTACAATAAAATATAATCTTAATGGCTGAAATGATGAAACAAGTAGTGCGTAATTAAATTTCGCTTGGGTTGGTTTGGTTTTGTGGTGCAGTGTGCGCGTGGTGAGATTGGGGGATTGGATTTGTTTGATAAGTATTTGTATGTATATATATGTGGTATGGGTGGAAGTGCACTTGAGAAAGTGTAAGGGAATTGCAGGTTTTTTGGTTTGGTCCCATTGTATTTAGGTGTTGGGGATGAAGGGAAAAAAAAATAAAACGTGATGGGGTGACCAGAGGCGAAAACTGGTTTCAATTTCCTAATTCTGGGCTCCAGACAAAGCAATGGAGGTTTACCTTTAATCCTTTGAAAGTTTTTTTCCGTGATCAAGGTGTATGTACGCATGTGCTGTGCATGTGATTTTGCAACTCTATGTTAGTGCAACTTGGTGTTAAAAACGTTGGATTGCAATTCTGTGATGTGATGTCATAATGTAAATTGATTTCAAAAATTTCACGCGACGAATAGATGGGAAAAACTATGTAATTACTCTTAATATTTTAAATCCGCATTTACTTTTGCATACTCAGACCTGATTTGATCTTTTAATCAATTGAGTCTCATGAATCATGGCGGAAAGGAACTAATATGGGCATCATCAGCGAGCATTAGGTCGGAAGAGGGATTTCTCAAGGCTTAGATTTGGGTGGGGGTTAGCCAGGATTTTTATATAGCGCAGCGGAATATTTCAAAACAAACAACTTTATTTCATAATTTTATGTTTTTTAAATACTCTAATCTGTATTTAAGCAAGGACATGATTCGAGGGGGGTAGGATTTTGTAACTAACTCAGCCTAGTCTTGCCATAATACAGACTAGACATTAGGTTAGGTAACGTAAGGCTGGGGGATCCGTGTTTGATCCATAAACTCTCCCCTTTTATTAGATTTTGAAATTGGTTGACAAGAAAGCACGAACCCATCCATCCGTCGTCGTCGTCGTCCCTTAATTCATTAATTTTCCATGAGTCAGTCGAGAAATTATGAACAAATCCATCGAAAAAGATCTTGACTACGGCAGAGGGGGTATTTATACTGTACGTACGTACAATTTTGTTGTTCTTCAAATACAGTAATGAGCGGAGCCTTTAGTCTACTTGTATTTATACTTGTTCATTCCTGGGATACAGGAGCATACTACATACAAATACACAGTATACTGCCTTCAAGGTATGATATTCCCCTCGACGACTGCGACCCTTCCTTGTGTTGTAATTTTATACTACTCCATCCTGCCTTCGTCGTCCCTTCACTCTCCGTGTAAACTTTGTCAATATCCATAACGGATCCATTCCAGGGCATGGGCTTTTGAAAACAATACTTGATTTGAATGGGAAGTCTTATTTTAAGGCGAATCCAATTCATGACAGAAAAAAATACACAGGGATTATCAAGGTCAAATTAACCTGAAGCAATAATGCGTAGAAAATAAAGTCGATGATCTAGTCAGCTATTCTTGAAAAAACCCGATGAGCAAGGATGCAGATTCCATGAATAAATAAATACCTGGATTTAGTATATTCAATAACAATAATATCTATATCTAGCATATTATTATATTTAAATTGAAATTACCCGGTGGCGTTCTGACAGGATTAGCAAGTACGACATGAGATTCCGTGAGGAATGAGTGAAGGGAATTGCATGCAAAGGGAATACATAGCCCCATAAATAATTGCCGCAAGTTGTACTGCTCGGATTCAAATCTCCTTATCTGTCTTGCCTATGATTTATTACTCCCACTCTTTCTGTAAAAACCAACCAAGTATTTTAGTGTGGTTTTAAGTTTAATTTGAATGAATTTCCATGAAATACGTATGTGTGTATGTGTGTGGATTTCTCTAGTGATTTTCTTACAGATTCCTTTCTTAATGAAAGAAACCAAGGTGGAGCGGCATTTTCATTCCTAATTAGTCAAGTTTTTTTTATTATTCATTTAATGATGGTTTAGTTTTGGTTATATAAAGGTGAAGGTAGGTTGCGTTATTACATACATACGTGCGGTTTCAACCCAGTCAGTCAGTCAGTCATCTCTCGATGCCCTTCAATAATTGTGACCTTGACGAGGACTGGTTAAAGAAGCAAGGGAACGCGGCGCGGTGCATTTACTTTTATGGGCAAATGCATTGCATTACATGGCTGTCCATCCCGTACTATAATGTGTTCTAGATTAGATTAATTTCAAAGTGTTAAATTAAAGGTTGTCGTTGTCATAATTTAATTGATTAAAACATGATTGGCATTATTGTGGATTTCATATTAAAACTCCATTTGTTTTCAAATTAATTTCAAAATTTAAATCCATGTGGATTTATTTGGATTTGATAATTTTATTTATGTAAAAATAAATCGGAGTGGAGTAGTGGGTGGGGGATTGAAGTGGTTTTGAAAGTTTTAAGAAAAGAGAAAACGTATAAATAACGAGAGTAAAGTCTGAAAGGGAGTCGACAAAGAAAGAGGAAAAGACAGACAGGAAAAGGAGGGAATGAGAATGAACATGGGGAGACACGGGTTGGGGGGGAGCAGAAGAGGACGAAGACGGAGAAGTTTTGTGTGATCGATAAAATAAATGGTGAAATTCGTTTACTAAGCGCTTTCCTTCACTTCACTCATAAAAACTTTGATGGGAAAGAAAAGGAAAGCACGTTTTGTTTCAATTCAATTCTTTTCTTTAAGCAATAACGGAGAAGGACTTTGTTGTTTAACACTCTCCAAGAAGCCAAAGGCCGGACTCTTTTTTAATATCTCATCCATTCATTCCTAACACGCACACATGACTTTTAATAGGAAACCTTTGCATATGTAATTTATCCTAAATGTTGTTCCTACGACTGACTCCGGGGATATATGTGTCAGCAGTCGATGGAATCCTTCATATTGATTCCCATGGGAAAATGAAATAAGACAAAGTCAAAAGTCAATCCATTCAAAGACGAAGAGACTCGCACTGTCGTCGTACTTGTGTTGTGAATAAGACATTATGCAAAGTGCAAGCACAAGGGATTTTCTGTCTATCCACAACGGGGCATGAATATTAATTTTAATCTATTTTCATTTGTTCCCTTGCTAATTATAATGGCAATGGAATCTGTGGATGTCAAATGTGTGTGGGTCCGTCGTAGACCAAGTGGATTTATTTTAATTATAAGCAACCACGAATTTGATTGTCTCCTCCCTTCCGTCCATAAAATTAAATTAGCCAGTTTTCTTTCACTCGTCTTCTCAACTGAGACCGATACTAGGTGAATGTGTATTTATTACATTGCAATGCAACAACATACGACCAACCCGACCCGTCATACTTTAGCAAGGGCCAAAATCGTTCACCCTAAATGGTTTGGACAAACCAATAAATATTACAAGACAAGTTTTATCATATCCATAGCTTTGAATGAATTTGAATTAAACCCTGATTCTCAAGTACGAGTTTACTCATTGAATAATAAATATTTGAGTTTATTTTCATTGGTTGCTGCACTCCACTTGCATGTTTCCCCTCATCATGAAGCATGCACAGCACAGTGTATTCAGTTCAAGGCTGATTGATTCAATTGCCTCCGGCTCACAAATCCAATTTACTTGCGAGATCACGGCCTGAAATGTTAATCTTGAAAGGTGTCTTGATACAGGTTGTCATTCCACGACTGCGCGACGTCGCCTGCTTCTCAACTTTGCAATTTTAATTTAATGTGCATCTTGAATAAATTGATAGGCAACTGTGAATTTCATTGACTACGGATTTGCTGAATTGGAAGGATTTCCATTGGAATTGTCAATAGTTGGATTTCCAGGTGGGAAATCATACGAATGGTTCTTTTTTTATCGGGTGCGGGTAAATGCAAAGATAAGAACCCTTGTTTCTGTATGACTATAATGTATTATTATGACGCATTGGCATTGTGTTTTGTGTTAGGAATGATTTTTATTCCTCTCCTTGTACTTGTTGAAGTAGGTACAGCCTTTTTGCCGTTGTTGACTGGGAACGGAGTATCCATCTGTTGACATACCACTAAAAGTCATGCAGGATTTCCTTTTAAAGATATGAGTGAGGATAAGAAGGAAAAGGTCGAGTCCAACGGCAACCGATCCCCTTTTTTCCTCCATGTGTGTCACCAGAATTATTTTTAAAACTTGCCCCGTAATTTTATGTGACTCCGTCCATTTTCAGAATTCAGGATTTTGAAACAAAACTTCTCAACCGTGCCCCGCCCCTCTTCACAAAATGTCTCTTTTTCAAATTACTAAAATAAATTAAGGTTTCAAGGGTATGCGTATGGATGCCAGCCGCGGGACGGCACACGGACATGCGAAAGGGGGAAATATTTTGAAATTACGTTAATCAGTCCCTTGAATCCCGTGAAACAAGTCCTGCGGGATCCATTGTTTTCCAAAAGGAGAGTTAATTGCAAGAAGATTTGCAGTTACGACCGAATGTTGATGAATGGACCTGTCATTAACTTGCTATTAGTAGTAAAAATTAGTATGGATGGGAGAGGAAGGTGGGGAAGTATTTTGAGTTGGCTGTGTTTTTCAATTCCTTGTAATGGCCCTCCCGCCCGCCTTCAAACCTTTGTATTCTAAATTTGAACATGATTAGAGAAATCGTTTTTTGTTGACAACATTTTTGGTCTCTGATTAAATCCTCGCCCCACCTCCATGTGTTTATTTGTTTATAATGTAGTTAGCATTGATTTAGTTGGACTTGTTTTTATGTGTAGTCATGCCCACGACGGTACGTTACACGTATCATTTTCATTTTCTTTGTGATGAAGGAATACATTTTAACTTAACGGTGTTTTTGTACTTTTTAAGCAGGACAACATGGGAAGGCTATAAAATAAAATAAAAGTTAAAGCCTCATTCGTGGATGGGTATAAAAATGGACCTGTGTTTGTAGTAAAGTAGTAATCCACATGGCCATATCCCTCCGCTTGCTTCCACTTCATTTCCATTGTGTGGAAAACACCTTGAGTTTTTTTTTCTCATGTTAAGGTGGATGGAGAGATGAGGGAGATAAGGCAAGATGATGCCATGCCATGCAGGGAGGGGAAGTGCGGAATAGAACCCAAGCACGCGTTTATTTGTACAGAGTATTGCATGGATGGCAATTTTATACAGGATTTGACGACTCCCTCTACCTTCCTTGTCTTGCGTATTTGATCCAATTTAATTGAATGATGAAGAATGTTAAATTACGATTCATTATTTCAATAGTTTTTAAATTTATTACAAGTTTAAGGCTGAAATTAACTCAATACATCTGAATTGGTCATGAGATTTTTTAAGAATACTTGGCATTTATTGAGGTCATTTCTGCAATAGAATGGACAAATTAACATTTAAAAATAAGTTTTTCTCGACTTTGGAACCTACATTTTCAAGTTTAGTTGCTTGTTTTCCTGTTGCTTGATGCTAATAGGAAAATTATTCTTTCCTTTAAGAAATGTGACATTCCGAATTTGAAGAAATCTTGGGTCGACTATTTGTGTTTGGGAAAGGTGGTGAGGATGGATGGATGGGTTGAAATTTTCTTTCTTAGGAACATAACATGACTCGAATTCTAACGAAGGAAAAGAGCGGCAAAGTAAAGAAATTAAATTAATTTAACATCAGTTTCCCCTTTCTTGATCTTTCACTGTGTGATAGGGAAATGAGTGTGAGTGGGTTCACTCCAAGTTCAGCGCGGACGAGCATAAAGAGTTGAAAATAGTTTTGAATCGAAAAACTCGGAAGAGAAAAAGAGTTTTTTATCGTTTCACAATGAATGAGCACACAAAATCGATCGTATAAAAACTTTCCTCATGTCGTCGGACGACATGGTGCATTATCCTTTCAATTCGTTGGACGCCGAGGACACATTGTAATTTGCATTGATAATAGCATAGCTTTACAAGAAACTCAACTGTAGGGATGAACCAGAATTAATGTGAATTTCTATAATACTTTTTTCTCAGTTAATTAAACTTAATTAATTAATCAAATTTCTTTTGTATGTTTTCCAGGATGAAGTCATAGCCTTACAAGATAAAGTCATAATCCGATCCGTTGACCTACCATCCTGGCTCGTGAATGACGCAGATTGGGACTGGGGATTTGTGACCCCTGAGACCTGTCAACTCACACCAAATGTGTCCGCTCTAACTAAGTCATTCATCAGCGACAAGTTTCAAAAAAAGGATCGAACTTATGATTTTACTGAACCAGGTACTTTCTTTACCCTTTTTTTTCTTCTTACCCTTATCCCTTTTTCTCATTCAAACACAAAACCCCATACGTAATGGTAATTCCGAAGACATTTGAACACCCCTTCCGAATAACCGACCCAGTCAACCGCCTGTCCGTCATGGAATGTTTCCCACAGTTTTAATCTTCTAACCGTGTAACATTATGATGATTTCTTAGCAGTCGTTTTGCAAGCTCATCGTCAATCCAGACTACTTATTTAGTTTAGCTGCAGTCGTATTTTTACTTATAATTATGCGACAGACCGCGGCGACTGTCGAGGGTTAAATTAGACTCTCAACGAACAAATACAAAAAGTCCGTGTAGATTAGTCACATATTTTAACGTACTAGAATTAACGTTCTACACCGAGCATGTTTCTATTTTTACAAAGTCAGCAGTTCCCAATACTTTATGACTTCTCAGAATTATTGAATCCCAGGGAGTGGAGTAACTAAGGGTGGCTATAACTTAACTTAAGGAAACCGTCCAAAGTGTCGGATTAAGTAAAGTTCGTCTAACTTGGCGGCGGCCTACAGAAGTAGTTCCCGAACCCCAGTTATTTATTTATTCATTCCGTCAGAATCCGAATGGCGTACAGATTATGATGAAGCAAGTGAATAGCATTTATTTGAAGACAGGAAACACCGCAGATTCCCCCTTGTTTGAGAATCCGCAGGATTAATTTGTATATAAAACGCGTCGTCGTCTGTCTTCAAACTGTGTTTATATTTTGCACGCATTGAGTAACGGATTCAGAGCGTGTGAGTAGACACTTGGTCAGCATTTCTCAGTTTTGATTTGCATATTTTGTCCCTGATCAAAGATACGGAGGCGACAACTCCCAAACTACTTAACATTGATTCTTGTGAAGTGTTGATCTTTTAGTTTTTTTTTGAAACGTTGCGTGAAGCCGGGGCGGTCGGTGCGGTGGTGGGTGTTGGAGTATGTAGTTGTATCATAAAAGCTGAGGGAAAAAATATTCCACAAATAACACATGAATGGATGGGTTAGGTTGGTTTTATTAGGGAGGGTGTAACTTGCCAGACTTGACCCATCTTGCATAGAGGGGAGTAAAAGGGGACACTTTTTTAACTAGGATACATAACATAACATACATAGTCCGGTCCATATTTTTAACTGGCCCTGACTCTCCGTTTCCTCCTTCTACCCTCTCTCTCCGTTGATACACTTGTCTAATCCTCCCCCATCCTCCGTTTGTTTGGTGTGATTTGTAGGGTCAAGTCGCGTCGTGGTATTGAACTATGAGAGATATATTCGACTACGATCAGTACTCAAGAGACTGGAAGGCTCGCCGGAGATGAGTAATTGGCTAACACATCCACTTGTTCTTGCATTGGGAAACATTAACGTGGGTCCAGGTTGCAAAGTCCTTTTCACCAAAGAAGTTTTTGAGTATCCGGAATTGGAGGATCACGAATTACTTTGCAATCATTTGGGTAAGTATGATTTTATCTTACTAACTTTGTTGTGTAATTCATACGAAAGTTGGAATTGGTTGAACTTACACCCGATCAAATGGGATGAGAACTCAATTCCATCCATGGATGGATGGATGGGATGCAACTTTCAAGATGCACACATCGTAATGTTATTTACTACATAAATGCTAATTGACATTTTTTTTATTATGACAGCTCCAAAACTAAAGGGTCGACCAAGGAAGAAGGGTAGAAAACGAAATCCATCCCTGGGATCTGAGTCAAACGAGTCTGAGATTTCTTCAAGTGGAAGCACTAAATCCGACCCGGTGCGTTATTCTTGCTAATTAATTAGAACTATTGGATTCTTGTTGTGAGTATTGAAATTTATGATCTTTGATTTGTCTTTTTGACTGCAGTTAAGCAAAGGAGTCAACGGTGTGATGCTGACTGAGGTCACCAAACCCGAAGATCCCAAAAGTCCTATTGCTATTGAGCAAGTAACTCCGGCAAAATCCCCAGAAAAACCAGAAGAAATGGAAGTGAAAAATTCTACTAAAATTGACGGCGTGGTCTTGCCAAAGTCTAACGGGCTCCAAGTTCTCAAAGTACAATCCGATGTTACAATCAAAAATGGGAAACGAATCAGTGATGTCGCTTGTCAAGGGAAAAATGCAGTTTCCATTGTTGCTGTCAGCTCGGACGGGAGACCACTGAGCAAGGAAAATGTGCCCGAAGACCCTGAAGTGAAGAAAATAACTGCCGAAATCCTGGGTCCCGACTTGACCAAGTTAGCTGAGAAACTGGAGAAATCAAATGCTATAAAGATTCTACCAGTTCGCTCATCTGTGATAACAAAAATGGACTCGAATAGCGACTTGGATATTCCAAACAAGACTGACAATAATTCTCCGACAATTACTGCAAAAACTGTTACGATTACAAATGCTGCCCAGACTTGGTCAAATGGGAATGGAAAGAACACTTCCAGAATTGAATGGTCCAAGCATCCTCAACCACAACAGCAACAACAACAGATGCCTCGAGGTTTTATTCCAAAATTGTCAGACCGGGCAAAGAAAATTTTAGCGCCTCCTCCTTCTCAACTGGATATGAGCAAGGACAGACCAGAAGTCACAATTACACCCTTTGATAGCTTGGAATATCGATGGCGGAAGATTTACGTGAGTTATTATTAATTACACATTTAAAATAAGGAAAGACCATGTAATTTGAAATCTAATTCCAATTTAAAGTGATTAAAACACGGTTAAAATGAAAAACATTTGTTCTAAATTTACAGGCTGCACCCAATCCATCACCATTCGCACCCTCAAAAACACAAGTGTATGGTGACCCGAACATTGGGAGCAAACTGGCCCTCCAACGTGGCTCGGGAAAGACGAGCCATCCGGAACAACCGGACAAATGCCTGAATTTGTGCGTCAAGCGAGCTCGCATGTCCAACGATGCTTCTCGGCCTTCAAATCCTCCAATTCTAAATGTCAAAGCTTTGAATGGTGAATCCGAATTGCTGGATTTAAGTTTCAGGGCCCAAGCTTGTGGAAAGAACTTCAAAAGTATTTCTGAGATCCCAGCTCCCAATGCTATGAATCAAATGGGAGTCCGTCTCACATCAGAGGTCACTTTGTATCCCGCTGGCTCAAATCAAGGATCCAGTGCCAACAAATTTCGATTCAATACTGGACCAGGGGTACGAGCCCCCTTGCCAAATGCTCCCGTCAAATTACCTGCTATGAACTCTGGATCGCGTGAACGTCTACCCGAACCTACCAGAGATCCAAATGGCTACCGACCCGGACCAAGTCAACCGCAATTGGGAATGCGAAATGGTACAGCAATTCCTGACCGAGTTCCACCAAAAAGTGCTAATGTTTGGAGACCAGACCCAGCAGCTTTACGACAAGGGCAAAGTACGACTTCCAGTAACATGGGAAATATGAATCAGCAGCCGCAGCAACCCCGTCCCAATCAACAAGCAAGGATTCCAGATAATTACAATGCTTTCAATCAAATTGAGCGTTTACCACAACCAGGTCATGTGCATGGGACTGCAGCTAAGCCAGTAGCAAGCAAAGGGAGCCAACGCCAAAATGAGGATTCGAGAGGCGCACGTGAAGCTGAAATCCAGAAATTTCGCGAACAATCTGCTCTGTTGACCCCTTCACAGAAGGCCTTAAACCCATTCCTCAGTCTGCAAGGAATGGATCCACTCTACATGTCTCTGATGAATACCCAGTTCTTAAATCAATATGTTCAACCTCCTGCTGCCAATTTGGAAGATTGGCAAAGGTATCAGGAAATGATGAGGACCTGGCCATTCCGAACCCACGATGCGAAGTAAGTTACGTTACAACTCGCATCGGTCGCATCCCTATCATAGTTTATCAGGAGGGCCCGAATTGTAAGAGAATGAAGTGCACAGAAAGCGTAAGATCTTATTTTATTCTGAAAAAATTTAAATTTGTGCAATCGAAGTCAGAATTATTTGTAAATAACCTGATGTGGACAATCGATTGGTGTTAAATAGTCAAAGTAAGTTAACATTTAATTTACTGCAAGTTGTCAATTTCATTTCCGAAAATAATAACCATCTGAGCTTAGCACCGGTCCTCATTAGGATGAAACCACTTTACATTACTTATTAGGAACTGGAGTTATAGGACCGTCTTCTTAGCTTCAGTGTTGTTTATAATTGTTAAAACTCGCCACTTCATCGAATCCACGATTTCAGCTGTAAGATTCGAGAGCTCCTATTATTATTAACCCAAATGACGACTGAGATTCTCTTCATCGTTCTGTTTTCTTTAGCCAAAACAATATAATTGTAAATTTACAAACGGAATTGCAAGTTGACTATTAATTTGTCAGATGGAAATTGTTTATCGTTAAAACTTCATTAGAAATAAATGTACGTAGACTAAGAAAGTGGCATGCCACTGTTACTTTTTAATGAATTTAGTTTTCAATAACTAAAATTGATGCCTCATGCACTATATCGAAGAGGGGTTTTTTGTACAGGAATATAAATATGTGCCCTTCGCTTTAGTTAGCTAACGTCTATTTAGAGTTAGGAGTAAGTCATGTGGAGTCAGAACGAGAGCAAATATGTGTCTTCGATGTGGTCCCTGAAAGTTGTTATTTTCTTTCCTTTCAAATAATTAAAACGCTTTGCTCCTCAAAAGTTATTATATTATTAATTGCAATGTGATTAACCTTGTTATTGTTCTTGAAATCTTTCTTAAGTATTTTCTTAAGAAGTAATGCGTTATTCTAGTTCCTTATAGTAGTGAAACGGGTGTATTACTTATGGTAAAAATGTATAATTTTTACAAGTTTAGTCTTTTACGAATATAATGGAAAAACAACGCGCAACGAAGTTAGTAGGTGAGGTGGTAGAGTTAGAGGAATGCACGAGGTAATAATGATAATATCACGAAATCTTGTGTACTGTTGTGACAATTACTATAAATATTTTATAATATTAAGTCCGCGGATTTCCGAACCAGAATATATATTAAATATATTCTGTTCTATAAATATTAAGTAAATCTAGTTCATACTTATCTGAACGTCCTCACATAAGTAAAGGTGTTCATTTTAAGTCAATGAATTAAAACACTAGCTTGAATTTTGTGTTGTATTTTCATTTATTCCGTTAAATCCATTGCGAGCCGGTTCAATTACAAAAATCTGGTTGAAGCACAGTAGCTAACACGTATATTATTCCGATTCACAAAATACACTTAAGTCATTAATATTACGTATTTGTCCAGTACCTTTAAATACGAGAATTGATTGGATGAAATGAAAGGTTATGTAGTCTCAAGATCCACGAACTACATACGCAATTCGGCGGGCATTTTGCAACTAATAATGCAAGACGCCTTATAATTACAAGCTTTCGTATTTACAAAAGATATGCAGTATCACAAATTCTACACTACTTAAGCCACAATAAATGCTTTCGTTAGTTACCGCCAAATAGAACTAATTACGCATACGTACCAGGTTCCTAGCATGTTTTTCATTGTCAGGATTGTCTAATCCTAATCCGTGTTTAGGGTTCAGAATGTGATTTGCCTAGCTTCATTTGGATTTTGTTCACCAGGACAATAAGGACACTTCAGTCTACAGATTTAAAATTTTAAAAATATTCAATTAATAGATTCAAATTAAATCAAATAGTAGTAATCGCATACTTGTTGCCTGAAGCTAGTTTGTGCAGAGCATCCCGTGAAATGACGTGCCCACATGTGAGCCGCATTGGAGGATTTGCCTCAGAAGCTTGTTGCCTCAAGATTGGACAAGCAAAGACTGAATGGTAGTGGAACTCCTTGCCCAGTTCAATTTCAATCTGAGAAAACCGATTAAGCAATTAAAATCAAAATTTTCTTGTTTGATCGGAACTATGAAATTCAGAAAAATACTTACCGGCAATTCATCCTTTCCATTCCAAATATTTGAAACTTGCCTTGCCTGCATGACTTGACAAATGTTCAACAAGGCTGGTAGTGCAATACACCCGGCAGCAAAACTAATCAATTTGATTAAACATGTTACTTATGTAGGAAGTAATGGAAGAAATTGCATGGCTGCATTTCCAAACTTAAAGAGTAAGGAAAAGAAGCAGGTTAATTGGCAGGAATAGTTCAGGAGAAAACTGACCACACTGATAGGGGAGATTCAACTGAGAGGCCAAGTCTGGAACATGCGTCCTTAGTAAAAGTCTCCAGTATATCATCCCAAAGTGACTGATCAAAAAGATGACCGTATGGCGATTCTTCCATATTTCCAGGTACAAATAAAAGTGATCCCATAAGAACTTGTACTTCTGTAAAGATCACAAAATGTAATAAAATATATAGTGAACCAAAGAATTCAGAAGCCTTCTATTGAATTCCGTACCTTTTTCGTGCCTTCTAACAAATGAAGTGAACTTCTCTCTAGCGTATTGTATAGCCTCAGTCTGATACTTGATACCACCTTTGACCAGATTTAAAAACGCAAGACGATGCAGTTTAAATTCCAGGCTAGATGCCTGTGCGTTCAAGGCATCACGATTCTCGTTTGCCCATTTCAGTGCTGGTTCCAAGTCACGCTGCTTCAATGAGTCAAGTATTCGGTGCAATTCTACAAAGGGTTCTTTGAATTTCGGGTCCAAGGTTAATCCAGATTCCTGTCATACCAGTCATTTAAATAACCATTTGAATTTGATCTTACTTGATTTGAAATATTTAAATGATTAGAAAGTGGAACCTTACTGTGCATAAAGCTTCGCCCACGTTAAGCATTCCTTGGCGATATAAATGCTGACAGACGACTTGAGTTAAGATTGTCTGAGCTCGACCTCCAGTGAAAATCCCTTCCCGAGTGATTGATCCATTATCCATGTTAAAATTCTAAATAAGAAGTGAGAATTAGGCAACACTAGCTATAGTAAGTTCGCAGATTATTATTTTTCAACCTACTTTGTCAATAGCTTTTCCAACTTTAGACACTGTTGCGTGCAAGTCTCGATGGTCAGTCGCTGTACGTCCCACCTGATCCCTCACTTGATTCATAGAATCAGTTAGAATTTGCGATTGAGTATCCGTCAGCATGTAGTTGGGAGCTGAAGTTGAAAAAGAAGTACAAAATGATTAGAATCTATATCTTATGTTAATATGATAATTAATAATACTTAATATTAAAATTTGCAACCATTTTTAAGCAAACCTGGCAAAGGCGATTGTAATCATTTCATACTGCCTCTAGTAATTGGGTTTCGTAATCCACATCTAATCCACTCTGAGTTAGATCGGATTACAAACCCCAATTACAAAAGCCAAATACGCAACAAACTACAACTCTCGATTTCAACCTTAAAATCATGACTCCAGAGTATAAACTCTCATATGGACCCTTACAAAAGTGACCCTAACATACCCTCATCATATTGTTCTTTGAGGTCACTGATGTAAGTGATGAGGTGGTCCAGAGTAGTGCCAAAATGATCTTCTACGGCCCTGAACTTGGCTGCTACTTTCTCAACTTCTCTCTCCACAGTATTGCAGCCATCCATGTTTCTTTCTGACTCTCAGTCCACCCAGGGTGAACCTAATTCAGCAAAGGTCAAGCACTCTCAATGAACAGTTTGTTTAGAATGTCTTGCCTTTGAAGAGAGTCGATTACGATTACGAAGATTAAATTCAATTCGCACTTGGAACAGTTGTTTGTACTTTGATTTCTCCCGCACACTCTGCCCAACCTAGTCACGTCCTTCGAATCCCCGATGAAGTTGGCCGATTCTGGGAACCTCGATGTTTTGCATTGCATTTACATTTGGAATAAACCAAAACATGCAATCATTCAACAATACTGGGCCTGCTTGATATATGCAATAATAATAATTGTAAAAAATTTAATTTACTTCATCCTAAAGTTTGTGGTTTAAAACAACAAATTAATACCTTATTAATGTTAGATATGCGCCTGAATCTGCTCAACGTTCTCGAACGCTCATTGTGTTCATTGAACATCGGAGCGGAGGTGTTACATAGAAATGCAAATTTAAAGACTTTGTGCTTGTATTAGTTTTAATTTTATTAGTTGTAGCCCAATCATATTTATGATTGAAATTCAAGCAAGCTTAAAGAAAGTCTTTCATAACAATCCTTCGGCAAAATCAAAGTTTGCTGCGCTGCGCTGCGACATTATAGTTCAGAAACTTATAAACTTATTATATATTGTGCATATTTTTATACGATTGGCGATTTACACTCCACCTTTAAGTTAGGGTATACAGTAACAAGCATGTTGGTGATGGAGAACACATAAAATTCTATGGAGTCAAATTCAAAGCATAATTCCTTATGTTCATTTTATTGTAGATCACGCAACATAGCATCATCGGCTGCGGCCAAGCTTAATGAAAATGCATTGACTTCAAGTACCAATGATTTAGAGACGCCCTTCGACAACCATACACTTGGAGGAGCAGGGATCCGTCCTAATGGGCTACTAAATATTTAAAAGCAGTTTATACATGTTTAATTTCGGGATGAGATTTAATAGTTGACGACCTCGAAGTATTATTCTTCCTGCAGCCAACCTGGATTAAGTAACGAATTTGCCAATAAGCGTCCAATGCAATATTTCCTTCAATTACCAAATTGCATTACAACTCAACTTCTTACGACGCCTTTTGAATAATCCTTTTCGCCTTCATTTTCACTGAAACAATTATTTCTACATACACGTAACATTGCAATGTGATCATCATGTAGCCAAATCAAATAAGGCCACCACCTGAGAAAACCCAAATTACTTAAATTCCTAACTTCCATACACCTCCCTGCACCTGTCTGTACTCACATTTTGACAAACACATCTTGGAATAGAAATACTTCGCTCTATTTTGCCTGGTAGCCGCAGCCGGACTAAAAACCGAGGACCGAATCCGTGCAGGAATCTACTTGACGCCAAGCCAGATGAGCCACGCGCCCTACCTGATGTATACATCTTTGCCGTCGTGTAGTCTACAATTAACTCCCATCCATTGTTCTAACCCCTTCTTCTACTGTCATATCTTAAAAGCCGGCCTAGCTACACATCTTAATTCTAGTTACAACCAAAATTTAGTTAGCCTTCCGTCTCCAGTTTTATGAACCCCTACGCTGCTTCACTGCACCGTCCTCGGTGTCAAGTGCTTACGTTAAAAATGCTGAATTGTCTTCCCGTCCGATGACTCCCAAGTCCGTCCCTTCATGCCATTCAATGAATCTGCATTTCCTCTGCCTCATTTTTTGACTACTCGTTCATGTATTGAGCGGGAGGACCCCTAACAAACAGCAGGCAGTGGTTGGTGTAGTACATTGTATCTTTGGGATGATATAAATGTCTATATTTAATGTCCTTCATCTCCATAAATCCTCTTCCTTCCTTCACCCTTCGCTCCCATAGCACTAACCCATGGATCGACTTCGAACCACCTCCCGACACCCCAACTATCACCAGTACCCAGTCCCCCAATCCTTCTCCTATCCATAATCTGTGATTCCAACCAATTATTAATTAGAAGGGATTTATCCAGGTTAAAATAGAAGATGGATCCTCAATCTTCATAAGTTGTTCTTGAGGATAGTTAGAATAAGATATTTTCAGTTATTGGATTTTGCAGTGAATAATTTGAAACTGTTGGTGGTGGTGTCGGCAAATTGTGGCTTGGAGGGTGAGCCAGGGTGGTTCGCCTGGGTGCGGGTCTCAAATCGTCAAATCCCATACATTGGAAACCTTCGGGCCCTCCTCCGCCGCCGTCCTCTTCCCTTTTAATCCAATTCCAGTCATGGACATGGCTAGGAGGAATTCGGACGAGTGAATATAAAAAAATACAGTTTTTGTTTTCCATTATCCGGTAGGGCCAAAGTGGAGGTCAGAGGTCAGTGTGGCCGGGGATGAACCTCCTTTCCGTCAATTCCTTCAGAAATTTAAAGTAACTCCCCACTCTTCATCCGCCCTTCTTGGCCAGGGATGTAGGTAGCTAGTAGGGGTCAGGGTATTGAACCGACGGGCCGAATTCACGAGTTGCAAAAATAAACCCTACGTAAACAATTACAACTAAGTACGACGATTAACTTCAAAGTTTTTTTTAAAAAAAAATACGGCAAGGTGGAAGAATTGTAACGTAAAAAACGTGTAAGGATTTTGCCTTCCCCAATTTCTTAACCATCCATGTTGGAGGCTGGCAAGCACCGACGAAAAAGGACCGGGCGTGAAAAGTCCGGGACGACGGTAAGGTCAAGAATCGTCGTCCTTTGCCGAGAAATTGTTACATTTCTGTCTCATCCGTCGTCCTAAGCCCCGGCATCAATCTGAAACTCCCACGGACTTCCGAACTAAGGTATTTACAATTTTAATTCATTTACTAATTTACTCAAATGTTGAGGGAGGTTTGGAACTCGTGGAAGTTACTTACGAATGTAATCACTCGAGAAATTGTTTACTGGTTGCTGAAGATTCACGTAAGAAATAATCGATTGGATTACTGGTGACAGCGACTATCAGTTTAAGAGGGTGGCTCGTGGCAATTTGGCATGTTGCCGAAAGTCGGTCGGTCGGTGTGATGAAATAATTGAGTCGCCGCCGATGCCGCAAAGCATTCCTGGAAAGCAAAACAAATTGAAAGTGTGTGAGAACAAGTGTTTATAATTAAGAGGACAAAATAACAATAATATTTTGTAGTTTGAGAGTCAATAGTCATTCAATATGATTGAATGTGTGGCGAGGGCCGGCATGAGGCCAACGGCATGACCCATTATGTATTATGACAACATAACAGATCACAACTGCACATCTAGTCAAATTCTTTTGTAGGCCACTAATCCAGGATAACTACGTGCTCCTTTTAGACTTCCGAGAGTCATAACTAAGATTTTATTACGATTGAGTATGACGAACGACTGAAATGAAATTTGACGCCTTGCCTTTTGACTTTAACTGTGCAGTATGCCTGCCTTACGTCTTAGTCATGAGTCATGGTGAAGTTTAAGTTTAATCGCCGTGTAATTAATTTCACACTTTAGACAAGACCTGTGCCCTTCCTACATGATCGCTAAATTACTAAAGACTAATTTGATTATTAGTTTATGTCGATATGTTTATGTTTTGTTGAAGATTAAATCATAATCATACCTACCATAACCTTTGGTAAACAAATCCGAGTTAAACACCTTCATCGTTTTAGCAGACGTCATAAATAGAAAGTCGGCGGCTGCGTACTCCTTGTTTTAAAGTTTACCTGAGGCTGGGATTTCTAGTTTTCAGATGAGTAAAGCTTAGAGCTCTTTAACGTCTGGAGCCTCTGGAACCGAATGACCATTTTCTTTGAGATTTAAACCTAGTGGTTAATAGCATTATCAAGTAAGATTATTCACTTTTTATCTTATTGGTCAAATTGGATGATCTTCATAAATTAAAGTCCAGGTTCAAGAAATGTACTAAGGAAAGTATTGGCAATGGCGGTCTTATTATCGAAATCTAAAATCCACATGAGCAGAAGTGGCAGAGAATTAAATTTACCAAAGATCTAATCATCATTGAAAGAAGGTTAAAAGACGTTAAAAAAGCAAAGCTTCAGCTCTGGAAGTAAAATTCAAAATTTGGAGTACTTATTCACAACTAGATGCAAAGCGGTACGGGTACCAACTGCTGAGAGTGGTCAATACTATTAAAAACGCTTACCGTTACCATCCAAATGTCCCCAATACATCCAGTCATTTCTTGAGGGCTGGGAGGCCGAAGCGCTAAAGGGAGGGGTTTATTTTATTAGTGATAATCAGATATTTAAGAAAGGAATCCCATGAGGCCGGCAGCAGGAGGAGCGAGTCGAAAGATGCATGCATTTTAATTTGAATCTGTTGCCCTTGAAGGGATTAGTTATCGCGGGGTTTAGAAATGTGTTCGCGCGCCACCAATTCATTTGCAGCACTTTGCTGCATGGAATGCAACAATGCAACTCAAGAACGATGCAGTTTAAAGCAATCATAGTCTCCTTCATGAATTTTAATCAATATAGAAACATGGTGTATTTGACCTTTGCAAGGTAAAAGATGAAGCATAGTACTGGATGTTTCCAGTATATAAAACATGATTCAAATTGCTCTTTGAAATGGATATATCGACTGGATTCTGTTGATTCAGCTTAAATTATTGGCTTTCTATCAGCTTACATGAGGCGGAGGAGGGGACTCGACTCATTCGAAGGGTTTATTAAAAATAACGAACACAAAAGTAGATTATAAATAGTTGGCGGGGGATCTAGCTTACATTGCAAATATTCCTAGTGTATACTACGAGTACGAGGAACGACTGATCCAGATATAATTTTCTTAGTACTAGGACTTGTGTGGATACAAGTTTTGAAGTAATAGATATGTTGGTGGATTGTTGAATTACATAAGATTGATAAAGTCAGGCGTGTAGCTTGTGTAACTTTAATATCATTTAATACGATTCAATACTGTAAGGTTCTGCGTAGATGGCCACTACTACTACTCCATTGAAACTTTAGCTGCGAGTCTGCGACTTACTGCATTTAGCAGATAATGATTTAAATTACAATAACATTGATCAACAATTACGTAAAGAATGCATTATGATGTCAGGAGGATGCGACTAAATATTGTCAGATTGAAAAACAGAGATATTTGCCTTATTCATAATTAAAATTAAAATTAAGTTAAAAAATTAATTCCCTTGGCTTCATGATAAGTCTTGCGATGAGCACAAATTACATTTGCACGTTGCAAAGACTGAAACAATTAAGATTTAGCCGCTACTGTACTTGTAACTACTTAATAGATCAAGGGTCATTCCTGCACGGTGTGCATTGTAAGAGAGAGGCCTAAACCATTGCATTGGACCGAGCTGATCTCAGGTTTTCGGTTTGTTTTTTAAATGTCAGGAGTAATGAGTAATGTGTTGTTATTCCATGCCGTCCTCTTTTAACACCCGCCCTTTCTTTGCATATACCTTTTAGGAGTAGTAAATGGTAATAGGAAAGCTTTAAATGAAGTGTGAGGACCAAGAGTGCGGTACAGTAGAAGTGTAATTGGCACGAGTGCTCAACGCCCGCCAATGTCAACAACTGAAATTTAATACCAGTAATTGACGTTTAATAGTTGCAATAATTCTTGAGAGGGAAAGCATTGTGCTCTTTGTATGGCTTTGCGCTCAAGTCATTCAAGTTTTTATGATGACAGGGAGATAAAACAGGATGGATGAGGATGTATGTGGACTAATAGAATCGTTGACGGCTGGGCAAGTCCAGCCAATTACTTATTTTATTTAATTGCTATCCCTTGGCTTTTACTGCTTGAACCCAAGCAGAACCTTACCTGGGGGCAAGGAACACTAATTAATTTGCACGGATTTTCTTTGCAGTTTGAAATGATAAGTTGGGAATGCTATTCCTATTTCCCAACCTGTACAGTACAAGAATCTCTGCATTGCATTGCAAAATTTTCTCATACAATTTGTAACACCCACGATTATTTGCTGGAAAGAACAACGGTGCTCCTCATTGAACTCTTTAGCTTCACATTTAGGTTTATGTTCTTACACAGGAAATGCTGCTCCACATTGCATAGTCATCCATGTACACATGATTTTGTAGGGGCTTTGTATTTATACAGATATGTATTTTCAGTCATTATCCAAACCTGTCCGATGACTGGGCAAAAAAAAACGGTGGACTCCCTTGTCATCCGCTTACCAGTTTGGAATTGATGAAACTTGCACTTGTCATTTTGTTGTCAACTAATTGGTTGATGACTATTTGATTAGGTTTAAGATTGACATTCCGTGCCTGTCTTTACTATGAATATGGTTGGATAATTCATTTATGATGGGAGTTCGTGATTAGGGCGTTTATCATGTCCACAAGACTTGTGGCACGCGTCATGCTTGGATGACCAATGATACAATCAGACGTGGTGCTAACAAGTTAATATTTCAAATGCTTGTTTTTCTTCACTCCGACCGGACCTCTTGGAGTCTCACCGGCATACAAAATATGAAAGATGAGGCAGGTTTTGATGTGTATTTTTAATTTGGGATGGCTATGCATAACACGTGCCAACAGGGTTGTTTGGGGTCAGGAAAATTGGATTTGGAAACCAGTCCCTGGTGTTTATAAATGAGTAAATGTGTTGTGTGAGAATCCATCCTTTTCCTGTCATAAATAGCCGAGTAATGACATTCACACGGTATGTTTTTATCTGATACCAATATCAAAGATATCCCCCTCACATTTTTTTGTATAATAGCGTCAAATTAGTGAGGGATACCTGTAGTTAATGGGACCGGAAACTGACGGCATTTGCGTAATTAGTACTTTCCTAACATAGGAGGTGCTCACTGGGCCATGATGAAAGGCTTCAACCTACCAAGCCCCGAATTATCATCCGATCAGCTGATTCTTCATAACTGGGCATGAATGAACCAGGGACATTATATGTACCCCTATAGTCTCACTTGTAATTTGTATTCCTTTCGCATTTTCGATTGAATGAAAATGAATGCATCGTACGTACGTGCCTGCAATAACCGGATTGACTTCCATCTGCACATAACCCCACAGACCTGAAAATCAAATTAACTTCACGTAAACATCATCTGGTTTCTTTAAATAACTGACCTTGTCTTCAGCATTCTATATTTACAATATATTTGGAAATAATGGACAAACCATAATTTTTTTTCTCAAAGTAAGATGTTTTTAATTTAATCAGCAATTTCTACCACAGTGATTTAACTACATGTGCGTTTTCATGGGTTAATTACGTAATGCAAATAATGTATGTAAAATGGTGGAAGAAATTTTCCACCTTTCATAGCTTGTATATCCCAAGCAGACATGAATTATGCAATGCACAGATACTCAACGGAAGCTAAAGAGAAAGGAGAAAGAAGGGGAGAAAATCTGTCATGTATTTTTCGTTGCGATTGCCTTTGGTTTGGTGAGCGTTGTAAAAGTTTGTCCTGGATGTAGCCTGGCAAGGACCCGTAGACATTAAGCGTATGCATAGGTCATTAGGCACCATTTGAGAGGAGGGGTGTTGGAGCCAGGACTATTTAGTCGCTTGGATCTAACCCGGGCATCAGACTCCCGGAAGGATGTTTCACTACTTTTCTCCACTCCCTTTACTTTGTAATGTTTGGATTATCCCCTAAAACTTTTCCTTTTCGTAATATTCATTTGCTGATTTTCAAGTATTATCAAATTCGGCAGATCGAGCGATGTTCAAACAAGTATTTACTGGTATATACGTATGTCGTATGGATGATTTTTTCAAAATTTGGAATTGGTTTTGAATAGTTGGATTTGAATGTGGTGGAGACTTTTCCTTGGTACACCCTGGAAACTTGTGATAGAAAAAAAGTGAGAGTGCCGCCGGTTTTGTTGCTTGGTGAAGCCGGTGATGTTGGTGGTAAGGGGTAGGAGGTAGCAAAGGGAGAGATCGGAGTGAAAAGAAGGGGAAAGTGAACTTTGTATCGATTGTAATTGTGACTTCATTCCTGGTATATTATTTCTTTTTAGCTCAAAGCTGGAGCCGCCAGAGACTGCACTGGGACCGTGTGGAACCTCTAGTTTGTGGACCAAGTCTATCATCTCTCCAAACACGACGGGTAGTGATCCGACAGGGGGCACACGGCCCTTTTCGGCCACCCCCAACAACAACCAGACAACTTCTCCATTCTCCGCCCCTGGCACGCCGAACGCTTACCAGGTCAGACTTCCCGCCTTTTTTATAAATCAATTTATTCCGGCTGATTGGTTCCCGTCCATTCCTTTACCAGCAATTATACATTTGGTTTTCATTAATGTGAAAGTCCTTCCCATTGACAGACGAGCAGATTTGACGAAAGTCAAACAAAATGCCCTACATGCTTTCACCCGCTGTCAGGCCTCGCTTTTCCCCAAAAAATATGACGTTTGATTTGATTCTATTACTACTTTTATTTCTGGAATTATAATTCTTACAAATTTTGTTAGGGCATGCTTAGTTGTTTTACAGTTTAGATATTTACCAAGTGATTATTTTTCGAGGGTAAATTATGAACAACTGTTCAGCTGATAATAATTTACGTCATAAGGATTGCTGGGTGTGTTCTTCGACGACGACGACGGCGTTAGAGCAAATATGGCCTGTTTTGTTTATTGAAGACTAAGGATTATGAAACAAGATAAGAACAAGTGTCAAATGCCTAGTAAAATGTTACTATGAACAAGGTTCCTCAATGAATCAACATTTTGTCATGATAAGTGTGACCTTTAGGAAGATCGGAGCTAAACGGCACTTACTCCTCATCATATTCACCTACGGACAGTTACCCAACCACACAGTTATTTTTGAGCCAAGACCCAAAAGCCCATGACAAGGTTTTGCACGTTTTTAACTTCCACTCCCTTCCACAACTCCTTGATGCGTTTAAATGGAAATGCCTTGGCTGAAAGTTGCTTTGAAATGACTTGTGAAGTCATAAATTAGGCCATGAACTATGCATTTACCGTACATAAAAAATCCTTCCATATTCGTCGGCTCGTTAATCTATTAATAAATATATACGTATATATATATATATGTTTTGACGCGCTTGTTTTTATTACTTTTCAGACTGGCGGGGGTTACGGAAGTGTTCCGGCTGCTGGGAGTCCATTTACCCCTCAAGGTGCAGCTTCTGGGGGTGGTTCTTCAACCCCTTGTCCCCCACCACACTACGCGCATTCACCGGCGCCTTCAGGGTCCTCAACCCCCGTTGGATTCAATTCCCACGGTCCCCCTGGGGAATTGTTTCCTCCAGGATTGTACAACGGACCTGGTCCACATTCGCCATACTACAACAGTCTCTCCCCTTACCCTCCACAAGGTGGCCCTCCGCCCCGACATCAACAGCAACAACGTCAACAGTCCTTCCCGCCCTATTCCTCCCATAGCCCTTATCCCCCTGGAGCCCCGAATCATAATAACTTCAGCCACCAGCCTTTTCCACCTCATCCTTTCCAGCCTCAAATTATACCAGGTATTCAAATAATATATACACAAAATATCAAATGCAGTTTGTACAGTTGAAGGCCACCGCAAATCTAAGCAGTGGGAACTGTTTGATTTATTTTTTTTGAATCCTTCAGCATGTGTGTCTAAATTCTAATTCTGGTTCGGTTGTCCACGGAAATTGTGGTTTGACGAAACCTCAGAAACATTAATGATAACTAATGTGGGCTTGTCCTTCGACAACTTAACTCAAACGTCCCGTTATCTCATTCCCACCAAATGATAACTTGGCCGGACTGTTGGAAAACAAGGCATTGCGAAATCCTTAACCCTTATTTAAACAGAATTGTATGTAGATTTTGTAGAAGTGCGTATTCGTTTGAATGTGAAAGGGAAATTGAATTGATGGACGCATGGCAATTAAGAATTTGGATTTGGATTCGGTTTATGAATGGCATGCTGTGTTATTTTTAAATTAAACCATGCAACTTGTACATTGGAATTTACATGGACACGGAGACAATTTTGTTTAAAATTCTACTAAATGATGGAATGTCGTGTTCAATTTTCTTATAATCAGGCTGTCATGTAAAGAATGAATTTTTAAGTTCAATTGTAAGAGGTTTTGAACCTGGGAAGAATTTCAACATTAATTATTGATGTGAAGAGGTTTACATTATTTTTTAAGTTATTGAATTCCTAACCTGATATTTGTCAAATTCAAGTTACCATCCACGGCTATAAGTTGCTTACATGCCATTTTACACGCTCTGATTTGAATTTTGAACTACTTTAGAAATGGAATTAATTTTGTTTTTGTACGTTTCGCTAATTTCAGGTTCTCATTTGCCCCCTGGTCCACAAAACTCGTCCGGGATGCCTGGACTTATTTCAGACAGGATACCTGATCACGGGTGAGGAAACTTTTTTTGATATAAATTATGCTAATTATACTAATTGGGCTGAAGCAATCTATTGAGAAGTGACACGAGCAATCCAAGTCTCATTTGTAAGTCTGAAAGTTATTTTGACTAACAAGTCGCGCCGTCTGGAATTGCTGAATACATGTTGACAGAGTCTTTCGTTCCAACTCCAATCAATTGTAAGATGCCCTTTTGTTGATGACATGCTTCCATCCTCAGATTTTTCTCGCCGTGGGTAGATTCGTTTCGCACTACGTGTACATTACATATGCAAACTGCGTACGTTGTGCTTCATCATCTCTACCAGTGGATCTTGAATTACATTTATGACGAAGCTAATTTGAGTTTCAGATCATACCCCTGTCTTCATTTCTGGACACCACTGCGCATGTACCTTTGATGAGGGCGCGTGATTTGTTCGTGGCTATTCACTTGACACGTGCTAATGCTTCGTGATTTCTAAAGATGCTTATACTCAGAAGCTTAAGTGAATATTTATTCCAATGGAAGTATTTATTAGCACTTAAAAATATGCCAGTCTCTTCAATACTAAAATGAATTCATAGTTTCTGAAAATATTGATCATCTTAAAACGGAGTACATATGCGTACGTGCCAATCAGATGTAATGTTAAAACTAAGCAATTAAAAATGAAAGAGATCACATCGTATCCATTACAATGCCAATCCACTATTCTCATCAAAGACAGGCGTACAGGATTTGACCTTCTGACATCCATGTAGTCATGACTGCTTGATCTGGAAGGATCCCATTCCGTTGCCATTCAAAAATGTTGATTGAGTCTCGGATTCCAGGAATTACAACTTAGTTCCAAATCAAATGACAATAAATGAGACTGACTAATAGAGACAAAACATTGACACTTTCCTGCCGGTCTCCATCGTGTGTCCATGTAATACAATCCCCTACTCATTGAAACTTTGATTGTGGGGACACGGAGTGGTGGGGCGTTTAAGGATACTTTGTTGAACAACATGTACTTGTGGGTAAGGACACTACACGAGAGACTCATTCCTTTCACCACGACAGGAATCCCGTATCTGTAATTACTCACCAATCCCTCCCCCTAATGTACGTAGGAACGTAAGTAAGTATTTGGTTTCCAACTTTCCAACCGAATTCCATGTATACTTGTCTCCCAAGTGTTTTCTCAACTACTACGGCTTACAGGAAATGGGAATTGCAGGGCTTTAGTACGTATGGACCAATCCATGCAAAAAACCTCCAAAATTTACTTCCATCCCTGAAAAAACACGTAGACAAGAATCCATATCCCAAATTTAATTTATTCTTTTGAAAGAAAGTCTGTATATAAAAAGGTGGGTTGGGTTAGGAATAGGATCGGAATAATTTTCCTCCGAATCCTCCGGTATCTCACTCCAACCAGACGAAGAAGGGGGGGGGCGGGTTGTGATGGTGGCGTCAGTCGGTTGACGGCTTTTCGCAAAATATAAAATATCTAATCTATTCATGGTTATGTTTAACATGTGGAGGGTGAGGGCTGTTTTGGAAGTAGGGGACAACGGGGGGAAGGATATATACATACTTATGGATAGAGAACTTGGGAATCTTTTTCCTCCACTGTGGTTGACGTGGAGAGTCAATCAGCTTGACTTCATGAGGGAAAAGCTTCCAGAGAAGGAGTGAAAGTTTCCAAAGGCAAGGCAGACTTTCCTTTCCTTGTATTTATTTGTCCCATTCCCTTCTTCCTTCGCTTCCACCATGTGTTTATCCCCGTATTTATGTAGTGGATGTTGTATGGTCTTTGCCTATTATGCTCCTTGGGGACAGGAATGACGGTGTGGTAGTGGCGGTGGGATCCATGGAGTCACAGTCCCCGACTTCTCTGTTCTTTGAATCCAAACTCAACTTTTTTTTGAAATCCCCGACTCCTCGTCGGTCGTCTTTTCTTCTGTCTCGTTGTTAAGCACTGTGCTTGCTGCTGTGTTACCCACTAGGGAAAATTGATAGGAGTAGGTTGGTCGGTGGAATGGAATTCACCGGTTTGATCTACCGAAACAATGAAAGTTGTGTTGGAAAATCAACATTGTAGTATAGCGTGTAGCGCCAACCTGGAAAGTCAGGCGTAGGAAGATCGGTCCCATGCTGTCTTCAGAGATGCGGAATTGGAAGGAGGGTTGTTGGCTCTGTCCGACTTTTCTCTCTGAGTCATGCGGAATGAGGATTCATCCGAATCCAGTAAAAGTTGTGATTTTCTTTCTCCGATGAACCATTAGCGTCCGGTCACTCCGAGAGATGATATGTATGACCTACTCCTGCTGTGTACGTACGTACACGCGATCACCATTACGTAACGTGCGTGGCTGGAGTCGTAGTACTTTTTCTTAATTGACAGTCTTGTGTTTGAATTGCCCTTTTACCTGGTTGCCCGGAATTAATGAACATGGATAAGGAAAATATGTTGTGCTTTTTCTTTAGAAATGCTTCATTTTTTTTGCTGAGATTGTTTGGGATTTATAGCAACTCAGAATTATGCATGAAATAATATATTCAAATGCCAAATAAAAGGAACACGGCTTCCTTGCTTCACATTAATAGATTACATGTACATTTGGGGATTGTACCCATATGTATGCATTGTATGGAGCATGGATTCGGTGCACGCAATTGCAGAACCTCATTTTTTGTATTTGACTCATGTGACAGGGGATATTTATATTCCTGTGGCTGGACAACTTGGCTACAAAATTTCATCCCTCTCCAGACACACGGATTTTTTTTCTCCCCCAAGCATGGCAAAGTGTCTAGGTTTCCTATTTCCGTTCCATCGTGTGCAAAAACAGGATGACCGCCGGCCGCCATCGACGTACGAGCCGTACAAATAAATGAGGATGCATGGTTTAGTAGGACACCCAAGGGGGAGGGGTGAAGTTGGATGGGGAATGGGTGCGGAGTTTGGTCTGATATTATTTTGGAGAATATTTAATTGGAGCTTCGTTTCATACAAACATACATTTCCATGTCAAAATTCCTTGCCGGGGAAAGTACCTTCGTTTCGTAGGACCCCGTCATGTTTCTCTCCGTCCCCTTAGCAACCCATGTATGTCGAGTAAACCCAGGGAAAGGTGTTGCGAAGGTAACATTAATGACTAAAATAGAAAATGGAATATTATGGATGGGGGAAGGACAGGCACTGCTTTCCCATGACATATTGGCCTAATATATACTGGATTTCCAGTACCGGATTTTGTCTCCGGGCCCCAGGAAATCCCTATGCATAAAGGCATAATGTTGCTATGAGAATTTTGGATTCGGGGAGAACGAAAATGAGTGAGAAAAAAAAGAAAGACGGAAAGAAAATCCAATGGAGTCACACTGCATGCGGCATGGACATACGTACGGCTTGTACTTTCTCCCACCGAAGAAAATTCACCGGGGAACTTTTTTCTCCCGGCAATTAGGAAATCCAAATGCTATGAGCTTCCTTTTACTTGGATTTTCTGTGTGTGTGTTGGTCTCTGTCATTCATTGGAACTCCGGATTTCCCCTCAAATTGGAGACGGGGCGGATAAAAAAAATGAAATCTTAAAACTAAATCCGGCATTCAAGGAAAAAGTCCATAGTCTCCTGTATGCATGCATCTTAAAGAAGGAAAAGGCTTTTCTCTTTTCTCCAGGAAATTTAGAAAATAAGGAAAAGAGAGAAAATACTTTAAAGACTCCCAAACTCAGACCTCCAAGCCCAAGTGTCCCAACAACCATGAAATGAGGATAAGAACTGACGAAGTATAAAGAAGTGGAAGAGAATTTTTCTTCTCCTCTTCTACGGTTGGAGTATGTTTTTCCGACTCACTCTTTGCTTCAAAAAAATCGATACCGTCGGCCTCCCACCCACCCGAAAAGATTCCCGCCTCAGAAACAATGTTTGGGGGGTACGTGAAACTGGGAAAAGGGGTGGAGGAATATTTCCCATACTGGCGAAGTATATATCCTTACCTTCCAAGCAATGGTTTTAGTTGCCACACATTACACATTGTACATATCTTCAATATCCTTTGCCTGGGCTCCACTGACTATATGGGAGTATTGGTTCCTTCTATTCAATGTGTATGTATATACACACACACAGGCAGTTCGGCGGGCTTCCCCCCATACAACGTTTGCTCCAATATACTATGTATGTAATGTTGGAGAAGGCCCCGTTCTAATAGGAATCCCAACCAGAAAGTTTTCTCCTAGGGGGAAACCCATGGAATAAGGCAAAAGCAAACGACGAACAACGTCAAAAGCCCCATACACTTCATTTTGGCTTAGGGTGCCCTCGTGGAAGAAGATGAGTTTTCGCTTCCCTCACATTTTCCCTTCTGCGCGGGCATTGGGATTTTTGAATGTAAGGGCTCCTTATGAAAGGCAAAGGCAAAGGGACAAAAACAATTTTTTTTTGTATGTGTGTGTGGTGGTGGTTTTAAGGGTCCAACATGAAGGGATGAAAGAGAATGAGGTCGGAGGTACGTACACGTACGCGTACGAAAGGGTACATGACATGACCCTTGGCGTTTTGGCTGGCCATGAGTACAAGGTGGCCTTTGGTTGGGGGGAAAAGGGTGCGTCCTTGGATAGGGATGGATGAAGGGTTGGTTTTTATGGTGGGTGGGATGGGGACATAGCAATTAAGATGCATTGCACCCAGGTGAAGCGTGGCTTTGGCTTTGGCTAGAGTGGAATGGACAGGTAGATCCAAATGGATGGATTGAGTTGACTCTCTTTCACATTCCACGGACATTCCTCTCAATCCACTTCCAACTGGAGGACAAGCAGGATGAGGCTCTCTCATCTCTGTCCGTTGTTCTGGGATTCACATTCGCAATTCTGCACGGCTGGCCAATCCATACAACCAATGGATGTTCCTTTGTCTTGGTTTGGTGGGATGTTATGTATGCTGGATTTTGAAATTTGTATGGGGCAAAAGTTAAATGTTACATTAAAACTTAAAAATTAAATTAAATCAAATGAATTATGAATTAAATTATTTAATTAGTTGGTGGGTTTGAGAAAATGAGACTGGCAGACTAAAAATTCCAGAGAAGACTTCGGATTTTGATGGCCCTTGAATGGACGGGGAGAGTCAAGTGGCCCTTGTGGGTAGGGAGGAGGTCCAGGAAGAGGTTTGGAAAGATTCCATTGTTTGTGGTGACGATGATGACTGACTCCATTCTGTCTCATCTGAACTTCATGGGTAGAGATGAAGTGTCTGAGTACTGACTCAGGATAGGGATAGGATTTGGAAATAAGGAGTCATCATTGTACATAGTAGTACATGTATAAACTCCCAGTTCTGACTCCAACACCAGACATCCTCATTCCTTCTTTCCCCGTACTTCCTGGGCATTTGAGATGCTGATGAAGTCAAAGCTTCATCTGAGTTTAACAAAGGGAAAGTCAGTGGAATGATGAGGACGAAGGACTCCAGGATTGTCTCGTCTGGAGAAAGTAAGGGAACTTGAAGGAGGGAGGCAGGGACAGGGATGGAAAAGCGGAAGAAAAAAGAGACGCGTCCCTTTCTCCGACGACGACGACGACGACGACGCCACGTGGAATTTCCCCGCCCGTGTTGTTAGTAGTTGAGCTTCCAACGTAACTACGGTCCCAGTTCAAAGGGAAAACCCCACCAGGTACATACATTGGGAAAAGGCAGAAGGAAAGATTAAAGGTAGGGGATGGATGGCTGATATGTCTTAATAAATTGATTTTTCTTCCTCTCCTTCCCGTACCTCTACGTAGCGTTAGGTCTACTAAACCTTAACAAATGATGGAAGGGAGCCGGGCAACCGGCGCCTGTCGTCATTCGTCTTTAGTTGACTTCGTTTTTCATCTCATGAGACATGGATTTTTTTTTTCCACATTCAAAAGCTTTTTGAATCCACCCAACTCCGTAATCAGCACTCCCTTTGATTTTATTATTGGAAATATCTGGGAAGCGTAAGGGGATAGGGAGGAGGGATGTTTCTATGATTTTCAATACGCCTCTTCCTCGACTGATGAATTCTCCTTCGTCCGTGGGAGTAATGCGACTTTATTGTTTTGTTGGAAATGATATTAAATTCAAGATATTGCATTGCATCTTATGAACTCTCCTGTCGTCGTCTCTTCTTAATAATAAGAAATTCGGTGTGATGCTAGAGGCTTAAATGAAGATTAATTTGGTTGGGGGAAAAGGGTGTATCTTGTTTCAAATTTGTAATTTTTGTAAAGTTAGAAATTGGTGAAACCATTGAATTGTTTCAAAAATTAAAGACAGACACTTATAATTAAAATTATGATAATTTTTTTTTTGCACAATATGGTTGCAAAATCTAAAGCAAAGTTAAACAAATTTAAATAGAATTGAAATAGTTGTTGCAGAAGGCTTCACAAATTTCTGGTAGGTTCTTTCTTGGGACGAGCTGGGCTGTCCGGAGAGTGAGTTTTCGGATAAAACCGTACAAGGGAGGCCCGAGCTTTCATCATGGAATCCCCTCGCCCCACTGTGTTTTCCTCCTGCATTATGAATGCCAATGCAGGAAACGTTTTAGAACTTGATTGGTTTGGATGTGGGGTAATTAAACCATGTTTTGAGAGTCGCCTGAGCCGAAGGCTTAAAGGTTAAAGCAAAGGATTTAAAATTCACAAAATCTGCGGAGCCTCGAATCTAGGATGTTTGGGCCCAGGAAATTATTAAAAGGGACACAGGAATTGCAAAACACAAATTTCCACTTTGTTTCGCATGTTGTGTTTCCTAAACTGAACTAATGCACTCAATTCAACTCCACATCGATTTCCCCTGAATGCATGAAATTTGAATTTGGACTCAACTGAAACTCAGCGACCTCTGCAAAATAATGTAGGTTTACCTGGAATCCGGTATTTTTTGTATGAAAAAAATATCCTTCATATTTTACAAATAAAATTTAATCATCATTTGGTCTGGGAATATTGTAACCTTTTTTTTTACTCAGTAATGGTTATTTGGTCCTACAAAATTCACAAGATTCACAAGAAGTAAGAGCTGTTGCGTAAGCAAGAAGCACCAACAGCTTTTTCTTACCTCCGAACATCTTGGGTTTCAAAAGGATCGAGTCGAGAATAAATGTTCCTGCTAGCTTGATCCAATTCAGGGGTGTTATGTTAAGGCTAAAGCGTTGAGACCTCGGAATGCTAAAAAATACTACAAGAGTTTCCAGCAATCCCAGAATCCAAATGACCCTCCTTTGCTTGTTTACCCACCTTCAACGTGTGAAATGGGGAAGGGAGTTTAGCTGAGGCCAGAGGACGAAAAAAATGGTCTGGCAATTACTAGACGTACTAAAATACAGGGCCACGGAATTTGGCTGTTGACTGACTTGCTCCTGGCATCCAAACCTCATGTATTAATATTTTGCAGTTATTTTTAATTTGAAAGGCCCAGGAATTCAATGGCCCATGTCAACTCCTATTTACATCTACGGGAGCATCAGAATCAGTAGTATTTCATACAATTAGCTCGTGTTTTGTATCAGTGGATTTGGGTTTTCTTTATTAGATTAATTCTCTCGTGGGAATGGATCGAAATTTAAATTTGTTGTTACATGGGAAAATGCAAGGTAATTCAGCAACAACACATTCCACTTAGCATGTGATGCTCTGACTATAAGGGAAAGAATCTTCATATCAGATCAGCATCCCTCCTCACACTGAGAAATAGCACATATAAAACAAAGCAAGGATTTGCAGTCGGAGTCCAAAGGAGTGGAACAAAATCCAACAAACTCCCTTCCCAAAAAAATTGATTTGGTTGAGGTGAGGGTGATGGACACTGGACATGAATCCCCATGGCCCCAGGTTCAAATCCCCAGCAGGGTTTTTGCCTACCTTAATCGTCTTACAACCATACCAGCTAGCTCCCTTTACCCTTGGCCCCATGTCAGCAATAAATGGAATCAAAATATCCCTTCCACCCAAGAGTAAACATTTGAAAATATCAATACAGTTGGACTCAAACAGACGAGAGTATATTGAGAGGGAGTGTTTAAGGGCTTCCAATGTGTATATGTACAATACAAGTACAAGTATAGGTACATGTAGATGTAGATGTAGCTCAAGGAAATCATTGGATTGCATTGACCAAGGGAAGAAATCCCTATGTTTAAGGTAAAGGAAATTTTAAAACTTAGGCCCAAGGCTTTACGTAGCGTGCCCGCCGTGAGATTTTCTAAATGGGGAAGGTAGCAAGTTATTCAGGTTGAAAAGGTGGGAAAAATCTAGCATAAGAAAGTTCTTAATGTACGCATACGTAAAGACTCCTGGAAGGTATAGCCTGTGTCTTTCGTCGTAAAACTCCCTCAAAACTATCCGTTGTGGGATACTGAAAAGAATTTTGTGTTAAGGATGGGTCCAGTCCATGTACAAAAAGGAGTGGAGGATTTTTCTTGGCCTTTGGCTTTAACCCAAATCCATCTTCTTTCAAGGGTCCCTTTTCTCTACCATTCGTACGTACGTAGGCGTACGTACGTAAGGATTATTGTTGGATTTCTTTAAAAAAAACAATCCATGACCCTTGGAAATGGAACAATGGACGAGGATTTCCCCATAAACCCGTCGTGTTAATTTCCCTTCAAGGGTGACACTTTTCCTTTAATAACTGGATTTTATGAGAGGATCCTTAAGTTGAAACGTAAGCAGGGTGATAAATGTTAACACTGTAAATTTTGAGGAGAGTAGATTTATTCAGTGGAGGACTGGAATCATAAACATGGACATAAACAACTAACTCCTAATCCAATTAAGGTGTGAAATCCTAAGGAGCTAAATATCCCTCATTGATTTGTCATTTGTCACTTAAGGCTTTGGAATTATGATGAATGAATGGGAATGGAGCGAAGCTAATTGATAATGGACACACACTCCGTTGTGGAGTTACGAGTCATTTCCTTAGCCAACCAACGTACGGGACGAGAGTACTTAAACTGTTTACAGATGATTATCTTTTTGGGAGTCGAGGGAGAGGTAGGTGTGTTTGGGGGTAGGATGGGCGTTTAGTGTTTAGCATTTAAGACTTTTCGACTTTAATCATACCATCTCTTTAGGATGAGGATACCTCATAATTAGAAACTGACACTCATACAATGGGATTACTAATTACTCCAACAGCGGAGGTGGTATGGTAGGAAAGTGGAGGGCTACACGGGCAAACTCAACAAGTTTCCATTCATCCCTTTTTTTTTCTTCCTCTTCCTTTCCCCATCCCGCGGAATCGTGAAACTGGAAACGAAACTGAGAGAGTTGTGTTTCTCAGGATTTTGCCTGCCTGTCCACACTACGAGGACTATACTACTTCCACCAAGTGCTAAACATTAATCCCCACGCGCCACACTTTTCCTCTGGTCCTTCGACAACTCCCGCCCGAACCTCCTTTGCGGTCTTTCCCTGGGCTCCATACCCTGTGTGAGTGAGGGAAGTTTTGTGAATGAATGAATGGAAATTCATTTAAAACGATCCGCCTCCACAAATGAAGGGAGGAAACGGACGGAGGAACTAATTAATTAATATCCACCTCCTTCACTTTTGTTACTTGTAAACATGGGAGAGAATTAGCAATTAAGGGACAAGTTGTAGTTGGGAAAGTCAGGGAGGCGTCTGTATGTTTTTGAGAGAAGGATACATTAAGTGGGAACATTATGATTTTGAAGATGGTGGGATTGTGATGCATGGGTTTTCTCCCCGGTTTGATTTGACGGACAGGTTGATGACGCCGGAGGAAAGGAAGAAACCGGGAAAAAAAGAGAAGCCCAAAATACACCTGCCAACAAGACTTTGTTTCTCCAGGAAATAATTTTGTCTCCGAGAAAATCCAAGGATAAGTTTAGAAAGGGTCGAGAAGACGATTTGAGGGGAAGTCCCCCCTACAAAGAGAGGGGAATCAGGTAGCAGAGGATCCAAAGCACATGTATGCAAAAATTTGAAACTTCGTTCGTCTTCAAAGGTAGCCAAGCCAAGGAACCCCGGACGACTTAAAGGTTGATGATAGTGGTTTTAGGTAGTTTATAGGAAAGGGTTATGGCAAAAAGGGAAGGAAGAAAAAAAAAGAACTACACTGACTGTAAGTTCCCCAGGATCTCCTTCCACGGAAGAAAAAGTGTAAAGGAGTAAAGGCAGGCAGGCAGTAGTCGGGGACACGGAGAGAAAAAAAAACTTTTTTTTTGGAATAGCTAGGAATACGTACTTAGGTACGAAGTTTTAAGGAAGGAGTTGAGAAAGCTAGGGCCGGTTTTTTCTTCTTCTTCGTCGTCTTCTTCTTCCTTTTCGTACAAGAGCCCCATCACAGCCAAAAACTCTTTTGCCTTGTACCCCTGAACCATCCCATCTCATCTTTCCCGGATTTCGGCTCTTTGACCGAGCGAGCGCCCCTAGTCCAAAATTTCTGTGAGAGAGGAAAGGGAAAATGTGTATGGGAAGGTATAGGAGAAGCAATGGAGCGGGCGCACTACGCTCGCTTCTCCTTGTATATATATATATGTATGTATGTATATGGTTTGGAAGCGTTAGGTAGTGGTACTGTGCTGATACTGGCTGGGTTAGAAGGTGGAGTGCTTGAGGGGGTGGGGGGATCGTATTGGCGGGGAGGTTTGGGTTGAAGCATTTTCACAAGGCATTCATGGGGCCGAAGCCAGTTTTGAAAGTAAAGGATGGAATAGGACAGGCGAAGCACACACAGGATAGGATGGGTCCCTTCCACACACATATATATACACACATCCCATACACCGACTAAATGAAGAACCCCTAACATGAAAGTTTTCCTCTAATATTATCATTTGGCAGTGTAACTCAACCGAAGAAGGTGGTTCGCAAAATAAAAAAAAATATTTTTTTTTGCATGAGAACCGTCACATTACGTTGTTGATTTTTTTTGTGGAGGGGATACAAAACTTAAGAGGAGGTAGGTAGTGGACGGACGGACGAAGAATACGAGACGAGACGGGTCCGATAGGGAATTACAAAATAACTTGTCATTTCTACACGTGCATTCCATACACGACAGGATTTGGGATTCCTGGCTGGAGGAGGTTGGAAGGAAAAACCGCTTCATTTCTTGTGAAGAGAAATTCAAAAGGAACCGGTGCAGGAAAGAGAATACTAACACGAGGAGTGGATTGGAATTTTAATTTTGTTTGGTGAAATTAAATGTGAAAGAATTTGATTGGGATTTGGAAATTCGGTGCTGGTGGGTTTATTTTTTTGAACATGTTGATCAGACTGGATGGGGATGTGAGAGCGGATCCCGCGAAAAGTCATCCCACGTGGTATAAGCTCATGTTTGTTTTGCGAATTCGAATGATTTGAAGGGAAAGGGGATGGATGAATTCCGCGACTCTCTTCTGTGGAAGTGTCATAATACAAGAAGGGAACAGTTTGACAGATTGACGTTGAGAATGGAATGAAGGGGACAAGGTTCAAGGATGTGGTGGTCTTGAATTGTTGTCATTTTGAAAGTGTGGGACTTGATGTAAAGGAACTATGATTCTGAGGGAAGTTGAAGACTCGGAGTGTGTGTTAAACTAAACACTTTTATGGATTAGAATTAGTAGTTGTGGAAAGGAGCAAGCAAGGGGAGGGGAATCCAAATTGTTTTGTTAGTGTAAACTTTGTGTGCGAACTTGCGGTTTTTTCCAAATCCGGTACGTACAGTGATTACACAAAAAATATGACAGCCCAAGGCATCCCCAGTCCTGTTGATGGAGGAACCGAAATGTGGCTGCTGGAATGGCGTTACTCAAAACACAATTGAATGTTAGCGCGTGATTTGAAAGTAAGCGCGGGTAATGTGAGCGTGGGAAAAGGCGAACAAGTAAAAACTCCATCCTCAAAATCCTCCCTGATGGTGAAGACGGAGATGGGAAAACATTCCAATCTACGAGACGGTCATTGAATTGATGCCAGGATTTACGGATCCGAGTTGGATCATCAAATTTTACATTAAAATCTTTCAAAGTCAAAAAAACCTTGGAGGAGGATTGTACGGCGAATCGCTATTGGATGCCCAAAGAGAAATGACCCCCTCAGGCGGAGGGCGGCAAGGTTTTGTGAATGACACGTGGATTGAGTGAAGGGAGTCACGACGGGTAAAAAACGGAATAATCAAGTCAATCAAAATTCGGAGCCGAAGAAATTTTTCGACTTCAAATCCGAGTTCCTTGGAGGGGGTGGAAGTGAGAAGATTGTTGACGGTGGCGGCGCGGCTGTCGTCGACCGATGGGTGGAGCCGCGCCCGCCACCATGCTCCTGTGCTGCATGTTGTGCCAATTCCGACCCATGGGGTGGTTGGCCTCCACGACCTTGTGGACCCCCACCTATGGGTCCTGGACCCGGAATTGGACCTGGGCCTGGAGGTCCAGGACAAAATTCCATGCCCCCTCAACCCCCCATGCAAAATGGACCACATAATATTTTGGGACACCCAAATATGGGTGATAACCCATCCCAACCCCGCCTCCTCCCTGGACCTGGCCCCCCTCGGAATAATTCCGAACAATATTTTTGTGGACCACCCCTCAACCCACCTCCAGCCCCATACTATAGGTTAGAATTCATATATGGATCTCATCTTTGAATTAATTAGGGAAATTGCTTTGGAACGAATATGAAGTTCTAATGTTACCGAAATTTGTATTAATTACTAATTATGGGGCGCAACACTTTCAGACTTATTAATTAGAAAGGATATTAAGTTATATTTCTGGATTGCTCGTGTCATTTGTGTGACGTATTTCATAGTATTACTAGTTTAAAATCCACTGAACAAGAATTGTAAATATATTTTAATATCTTTTCAGACCCATGCCCATTCCTAGGCGAGCTGCTCCATTTTTCGGACAGCCCGACTACCGTATCTATGAGCTGAACAAACGATTGCAGCAGCGGACCGAGGAAAGTGACAACTTATGGTGGGATGCTTTTGCAACGGAATTTTTTGAGGATGATGCTACCCTAACTCTCACATTCGGCCTGGAAGATGGTGTCAAAAGATATAGTGAGTTGATTCAGCTTTGATTTTGATTGAAGTATTCGTAATTCGTGTTTAATGGAAAAGAAACCAACCACCAGGTTTGCGGACTGCCCTATAAATCCGATTTCAAATGTTTGCTCGGAGTTTCAGCGTGTGTTGGATGGGTGCGTGCCGAAGTTGCATGAAAGTTTGAATGTTTTTTTTTCCACCGTCGACTCTTGAGACAGTTTTTGGTGGGTGGAACTGTTTCCAATAGCCACGTGGCATGTTCTGGAACGCCGTTTGACGTCCCTCTCCACCAAGGAAACATAATATCCCCACACATTATGACATTAGATATGCATACATGTGTATGTTGTGTACTAGGTTGAGTTGAGCCTTGTACAAAGCTGACAAGGGATCCGGGGGCATCTTGTATTGATCAGCTCTTTTTGCCGTTTCCAATGCATAATACATTCAGTGTGGTCGATGGAGTTCGCAATTATTTGAGAGTTTCCAACTCCAATAACCCACGAGCACCCAAGTCTTCATTCTAATGATTCCTTCCACTCCTTCACTGTCCTTCGCTCCATTGGCCGCGACGATGGCAACAACGACGACAACGGCCGAAAACCCCGAATAAATGTTCTTAGAGCTTTCAAATAGATAGAAAATAATGTGTACAATGTACACGATCCAAGTTACAAACTTGCTGCGGCTGATGCTTGGGTGAAATGGATGTGGGGTACCCGACGTGTGTGTGTGTGTGCTTCGGTGGATTGGAATCGACCAAAGTTGAGTTGTGCTGAAGAATGGACGACAACGACAACGTGGATTTGCATGTTATAAATTATTCGGCGATTGATTGAAATAATTTTCAGTTCATGTTGTTCTTTTCAAGTCGTTGTCGTCGTCTTGACTCAATTCGATGTGGCGTATGATGTTCTATTGCGTGGTGGCGGCGGCGGCGGCATGACGGGCATGATCTGGTGGTTGGGTTGTTTGTATGGGAAGCAACAAAGCGATTTGAAGCGCAAGCGTAGGCTCTGATGTGTAAAATGTAAATATGGTAATTTATTCTTGTTTATTTTGCAGCCATTGGAAGAAATTTAATTCCGCGGTACTTTCGAAGCATCTTTGAAGGTAAGATTTAATAGTAGTAAGATGTGCTTTAGGAATTTCTATTTTTATTAAACTTTAATGATTTATTTATTTGAAGGCGGTGTGACGGACCTCACGTACAACATGAGGCATCCCAAAGAATCTTTCCATAATACCAGTATCACTTTAGAATGTGAGCAGTGTACAATGATCACTGTTCATGGAAAACCAATGTTTACTCAGGTGAGGCAGGATGAGGTGTGTTTTTTAATATGGGTGTATTAAATTACATTATGCTGGGGATTGCACTGAAATGGCTAGAGGAAATGATTGATCTGAAAGTGTTTTGAGAAAGAAATTTAATAATTTTGATGTATTAATATTAATTTGTGCATAATTGCTTGATTGAATGGTCAGGAATTCCCTACAATGCCGTGGTTCAGTGTAGTCTTAATTTGGTGAAATGATATGTGAAATTTTCTTTGCGGGACTAACAGGACTTTTCTTTAATTTTTCAGGTGTGTACGGAAGGTAGATTGGTGTTAGATTTTACCTTCGACGACTTGATGAGAATGAAGACGTGGCACTTTGCAGTGCGAACGTCTAGAGAGTTAGTTCCTAGAAGCGTTGTTGCAATGCATGCTCAGCAGCAAGATCCGGCCATGATGGAACAGCTCTCGAAAAACATTACAAGAAATGGACTCACCAATTCAACACTCAACTACCTAAGGGTAAATTACTTTTCAGAAACTTAGACCTGATATTATAAAAGTTTTGTGCATAACCTTTTAGTGAAATTGTTCTTTTGTTTTCACCAACCCCTTCCTTCAAAGTATTTGAAGGGATCTGGCCTGTGGAGGTGTTAACGGTTTTTAATAAAACTTTTTTTGGGATCCCTGACTCTTGCTCACTGATAACTGTGTGACGTAATGTCAAATGAACAATTCTAGGGATTTGGCAACGTTTTGATTAAAGTACTTCCTCTGCCAAATCTAATTAGACGAAAACTTAATTTTGAGTTTTGCAATTTCAAGCTAATTAGCGATTCGCTCACCCCTTATGAAATTGTGGAATTGGGATTTGGGATGCTAAACACTTATATTTTGTGCTTGCAGCTTTGCGTAATTCTGGAACCAATGCAAGAGCTGATGTCCCGTCACAAAGCTTATACATTATCTCCACGAGATTGCCTCAAAACAACGTTGTTCCAGAAATGGCAGAGAATGGTGGCTCCCCCTGGTAAGCTGAATTAAGGATTTTACAAACTTTTCTCCTCGAATTCGCTGATACGGTTCTCTAAGCTTTAATGAGTAGGATTGTCCACGGTTGTGGTTCAATGGCTTCGAGAGGGAAGAAATACTATTAACTATATTCTCTCATTACTTAACGCATAAAACCGTCTAAATTGATTGGTCATGTTAATTTTGGAAACATTTTATTCAATACGAGTTATTAACTCTATGAATTTAACTTAATTCCAACAGAGACGGCCAGACCTCAGTCGAAGCGAAGGAAGCGAAAAGGATCAGCCTCAAATTCCACGGGTAGTTTAGGCGGGAACCCGCCGACGTCAAATAAGAAGAGATCACCCGGTCCTAGTTTTTCGTTGGCATCACAAGACGTGATGGTCGTCGGAGAGCCGTCACTAATGGGTGGTGAATTTGGCGAGGAAGATGAAAGAATGATCACGAGACTGGAGAACAGTCAATACGACGCTGCTGCTGCTTTAGACACTGAACCATTTGGTGCCGATTCCCCACTTCCGGTGCCTGGACCGAATTCATGGCCACCGCCACAAGACAGGCCACCGCACGGAAACACGCCTACTTCTCAAGACAGCGACAAGAAGTCACCGGCAGTGAGCCAATAGAACTTAATTAAGGTTAATTCTACGTGGTAAATAGTTTAACTCAAGTCAAGGCAAAGGGAATTCGAAGAAATGCTACATTTGAGAATACTATGCATTCATTTGGGAGAATCATCAACCCCTTATCCCTCCGTGGGCTTCTCCCCACGCAAACACCACAGCCCTTCACTGTTCCTCCAGCAAAACGCAAGGAAATCAGCAGAGAACAAGGAAACAGAAGAATAGAATCAAACACCAATGAATGAGTTACAAAAAAATTTCAAAGCATCTCACTTTTGTTTTTGTTGATTTGTTTGGAAGCCAAGTGGAAGTGAGTGAGTATTTTCTTACTCTCCTTTTAGGGGGTCACAAATTGTAGATGTGCATGGGAGATTGGATGAAAGACTTGAGAGAGCGCAATCAGTGGTTCACGAATGAATGTCGTTTTTACCAGTGCAGCAACATGTGTCCCTGACTCTGATTCAATTTGATGTTTATTTGAGAAGGAACTGTTCAAAAAAAAGTTTTGTGTCCTTCGTTAGTTCCAAAATTGAGTGTTTCCCCCTGTGTGCACCTCATGGAATGGACCTGCATTTTGTGTGTGTGGAATCCCAGAGAGGCAGATTGAATGCAGACAAATTAATACCAGGCAGACGCGAAGGACGGGCAAAAGTGCACCACACCCTGTGACCAAAGTTTTCAAAACAGATTTGAACTTCAACCGACAATTCCGCCTCCTTCTTCAAGTACACCGATTACTTTAACTCCGCCCCTCTCACAGGGCATACCCAAACTATGCCTCACCCAGTCTTCGATTTCCCACCGACGAAATTCCTCGCAAGACCGACCATCTTCCGAATTGGACAACTCATCCTGACTGTCCTCAACAAATTTCAAAGATAATTCCTTCGACAACTTTGGAACAGTACAAGTACCGACTGTTTCTGTACGGAATAGTCATTTTTCTTAATTTATAGTCCTCTACCTCAGGAATCCTTTGACAAATGGGGCCAGAAATTGCCAAGCAAGTTGTTTTATTAGTAGATCCTAATTAGTGTGTAGAATTATGTTCGTCCGCAAAGCACTGACCATCCGGTTTATCATTTACAAACACAGAAGTCCCATCCGCAGAATATTTTTCACATCACCGATCCAACTCAAGCTTTATTAAAGGAAATCAGAAACCATCCAGATTTTCAGATTATTTTCCAATTCTTTGACAGAATATTTCCGTTGCCTAACACTCAAACATGAGACGTGGGAAATATTTGATAGTTCGTGTCAATCATCATTCTAGTATTTAACGAAAGAAGTTAAATCATTAATGGTTGTTTTGTCACACTCATACATAGTACTTACGTTTACAATAAGTCAAATTCACAAATTACATCATAACGTAAAACTCAAAATCTGAATGGCACAAAACCCAGTTAGTTAAGCTTTCGTAAGCAACTTTTATCATCGTTTGTGTTATTCCGAGAATGCCCAAGCATGCCGCATGTATACATTTTTATTTGTTTTTCTTGGTTTTTTTTTGAAAAAAACGTAATCAAAATGGGAGCTTTCAATCAATCATTTTGAAATTCAGTAAATATTAGAAGATCGTAGAATTCCGTACCATCTGAAAGAAATTAACTTGGGCCATCAAGATATTATTAAATAATTGATCGAAATAACACTGTGACTATGGGGTTGTGTTCAGGTCAGCGTTGAAAATTTACCCGTGGCTCTGAAATTGTACTCACTACCCGGTAAATTGAGCGATTTTGTCATATCTCCGTTCTCACCAACTTTTGACCAATTTTACCACTCCTATTTGGCCTTCCAAGTGATCTTGCAGAATGCGAGCAAGAGTGGACATCAATTTTATTTTATTATCAGAATCATTTAAAACATTGTGGTAGTAGTTAGCTGGAAACTTAAATGATTGTCAAATGCTAGTACCATTCAATTTAAGTTTTTTTGTTGCATTTAAGGTAAATTGCATGTATCCTTTATTTTTATGAGCTACCCAATAGCGTTAAGATTAAAGTCTGTAGCTAGATAAGTTAATTGTTTATGTTGGACTTAATTACTTTGTACCTTCACACATGAGTGAGCACTGTGTCGTCGTGTCCAGGAAGTCAGTTTGGAATTGCATCAAATTTACCTTACCTCTGTCAGACAATACAGTCCTGTTTTTTTAAAAGAAGAAAACAAGTTCAAAATGTCAAATCCTTCAGTTCTTATGCCCCCACAATGAAGTACGGCAGTCCCTGATTCTCCATTGAACAAAATCGTACGTTAAAAGTGCCAGTGTTCACTTATGTAGTCATCAAATAATTAGTTAAGACAACAGACAATGTCTGCAGGAGGGCAGGGGTTTGGCTGATAAGGAATTGAAATTTTTTTAAGGAAAACTAATTTTTCAGTTCAAAATTAGCAGTATTTGTCCTCCGAATGTTTCCACGTACGTACTTAAATGTTTTATGCAATTTTTGTTGTTGATGGTCAAAACGGTATTTTGTAACTTTGTGACCATTTGGGTATTTATATTACATTTATTTTAAGGCAAGGAAGTTAATATTTGTTTGCATTGCTAATCACTTAAAAGAATACAACCTGAAATCAATATCGGGATGAGGAATCCATGTACTTATCCAGTAAAGCAATTAAAACTTCAATCAACATAATCGTATTAGATTTAATTTCCTTGCCAAATCACGCACCATCACATTCAAGCACAGGCCCAACCAAAGTGAAGTAGGCAAGTTTGCCAGAACATTTGTCATGCTAATTACTATAGTAAGAAAATAATTATTATTATCTTTTTAATCCTGAAAAGGGTGGAACCGTTAATCAAACATATACTACTGCCTACCGTGTCATTTTCTACTCTGAATAATCCTATCACTTGACCGACACAAATAGTAAAAACTGTGACCGGTGGTGGTAGTGTCAGCTCCTTCCCCGTTCCATCCCCTCCTCCCTGACAAATTACTATTATATAATGTACGTCATTGTGTAACTCAACAGACATTACCATCACACACACACACATCACCACTTTAATCAGTGAGGAAAGGAAATGAAAGCAGTGAAATATGTTGGTGACAGTTTTTTGTGAAATGCAAACAAATAATATTAAAAACAAAGGGAAACAGAGAACAACTAAAAAAAAGATGGAAAGGAACACTATTCTGTTACAATGTAAAGGTGATACAATTGCAGTATTTGTGAATTTGTAATGTTTTGATGTGTATAATAAGGATTCTATTCAATGAAAGTGCATCTTTTTGGACGTTGAGAACTTATTTGACTTTGTTGTGTTCAATTTATTTCATTCTGGCGGCATATCTAGCATATCTCCTCATTATCTGACTTGACATAATTATCAAGTTGAAGTCAATGCAATGCATCCTTCGCGGTCCAAGAGATAAGATAATTGATCATATATGGTAATAATTCGTCCATATTACGAGTATTTAGTCAGTATTGTAATTGTCAGCTAAATTCGGCGAAGTCATGTAGAATACGCAAACGCACTACTTTTGCCTTACGTCAGCTTTTCAAACATTTGATGCCAGAATTGCTGGTTGAATGCATGTAGCCATTTATATCTGTCTCGTTATTTTGAGGTTTGACCATGTTTTATTTTTAATCATTAGTGGAATGTGTCCCCTCAAAAACCAACTTCAGTCACTATTGCTCCAGTGGCGCAATTGGTTAGCGCACGGTACTTATACAGCAGTACGCCGAGCGTGAGTAATGCCGGGGTTGTGAGTTCGAGCCTCACCTGGAGCAAAATTTTTGGAGTCTAAGTTTGTTTTTGAGGCGGAGCAGTGGATTCTTTGGGCAGGCAGGAGGCAGGATACGATCGCTCAGGTGAAGAGGTACTGCGCTATCCGATTAGGTTTGATATTCAGAGAACCACAACAGCAGTTGCAAATTGGTGTCCACAGGAAATAAACTAATCAGACATCTAATAATATATAGATTATACTCAAGTAAAATTTATGTAAAATAACCAGAACAAGAGTTGACAAGGTTGGATATAGTCCAATTAAGCCGGACCAATTTGTTTAATCAAAATTGAATTTGGCATTTCGTTATGTCTTGGAGCTGAGAATTGACAGGTAGAGTATCTCCGTTGAGCTCAGGTAACACTGTGGATTACTTATCGAACTAAAATTCAAACAAATTTTTTATACAGTTTGATCCCAAGCTGAATAATCTTGACAAAGACAACGAAGATGTAAGCAGCCCCAATCGCAGCTGTTGTGTAAACCTTTACAGTTCCCTTTCGATGGCGTTGGCATTCTTGACGAATGAGGGCTAGTCGAGAGAAATTGGCAACTTTGCTGCGGAATTGATTGTCCAGAAATTCGGGACTTTCCTCGAAATTGAATTTTGGAATCTTGCGCTGCACCTGAGCTGCGAATAGCGTCAAATCAATCTCGTCTTCCTAAAGCATTTAATAACATTTTGTTGAGTTCAAAATATCAATTCCAGCAAATTGCGTTCACAAATTATTCAGCATTTTTATAATAATTAACATCGGATAACACTTAAAAATAGGGTAATTGCACAACAAAATTTGTTTCGAAGATCAATTATTGATTCACGACGAGAACTAATTCGCGGGCAACCATGTATAATTTTACATACTAGTTCAAAATTAAAATCAGGTGTCGGACTTCAAGTATTGGACTATTAAAATCATTTATAAACATGTACAAATGATTACCTCATCTTTAGCTCTGAATTTGAAGAAGTCCAAGCGTGACTGCCAAGGAGACTTCATCTTTTGTACTTTAGATTCCAACTTGGAATGCCAGCCCGGATCATCAATATATTCGATACGAAAAGGCGCCGAGTGTTTAATAATGTGTTTTTCATAAATAGCCTCTGGCGTCTTCGGAAAAGTGTCCCAGAATTCAGTAAGTGCAAGATAGTGGTCACCAAAAGTTCGATCTTCAAATAAGCAAATATTTCCCACAACATCAAATGGCGCCACAATAATTTGAAAGCTGTCCGATTGTAGATCGTTGTAAGACCAAAAATCCATCAGTGTATAGATCATTGTCATTGTCTCCTCCTGCGGTTGAATGATGCTAGATTTTTCCTGGATTGAATATTTTGATTGATCCGCTTCTACCTAAAATTCATACATCATATCAAATTCAAATATTGAGTTGTTAGAACATGTGATTTTAATTATTCGCTACTGGTTGACTATAATATATCAGAACTAACATGAGATGAGACAATTTTACACTTACAACGTAGATTAAGGCTCTGTTGCTGATATTCTTCATGGTCAGGGAAAATGCATGCACTTCGTTTACATCATACTTCAGATTTTTCACCAGCTTGGTCTTCATCACACAGGTATAATCATCAATTCGAAGCAGAGGCGGATCGTATGCCGAATTTTTGGTTTTTTTTCTAACGCAATTCAACTTGAATCCGTTGTTGTATTTTTTCTTCAACTGTTGCTGATGGCCCAGGTACGTGGTTTCCCGTTGCCTGAAAACCATAACTTCATTACCGTTGACGCCAGAAGCAGCCGCAGCCCCGGCTTCCGCCATTCTCATCTACCCTAGAGTAAATAATAATGTAAATTAATTAAAAAAATCCTCTTAAAAGAGTCCAGACATGTGAAATGTTGATATATCCATGTGTGTCACCCGAATTCTGCAATTTTGCACTCACCTTTTGTATAAATCTCTGGTTTTGTCAAACTTCCACAATACTCAAACCCCGTTAAAAAGTAAACATGAACTGTGCATGAAAACCATGCAAATTGACTCAGCATGACCTCGCTGCGTTGTCCAGCAACCCACTTTTTTATTTACTTATTAATTAAATATTTAGCGTGGCATTGGCAACTTGGTAGAATAGTAAGTACTCATGCTAGGAGAAACGTCAAAGTTGTTGAAATAAAAACACAAGCTAGACTTTTTGTAAATGTGTAGTCGAATTAAGTAATTAACACCAAAATAAAGTCGACAGCAAGCTATATTTTAATTAATTCACTATGTGGTTTACATTGGCTTTTATATTCTTGGTTTAGTTAACCATGGCAGTATTTGTTAAATTAAATTTTATCACAAGACTACGTGTTAGACAAAGTGGTTCATGGGTTGACAGTTGAATACAGTGACGGCTGGCGGCACTTCAATGATAGAAATCAAAACCGGAATTATTCACCAGGGATGAGTGAGAGTGCAATTGGACATGAAAGCAGATGCCTCCGAGTAACTAAGAGTGCAAATAGCAGCGTTATTAGAGAAGTCAGATTCCGCAACTTTCATTTCTCCATTGATTGAGATCTAAGGAAGTCATATACAATATATTTCTTTGCACTCAAATGTGTAAATGTCAGGTTTATTACAAATCCTGATTGTAGCCTTACGTCAATCATGTCATATTACCTTAAATGTGTAAATGCCCGGGAGAATATCAGTCACGTCTATCCATTGGCAATCGATATTAGATCTGTAAATATCCGAGCAGCCTACGCTGATCCCTTGATCGCCGTAATTCGCACATGCATAAACTGGCTCAGCGCCACCCGTGCACTCATTGTCTTCTAAACAAAAGGACGCCTTGTGGCCCTCTGCCACCTTCCGGCCCAAATGGTCCAAAATGTCAAAAACAGCAAATACTTCCATGCTATGATAATGCCTGTCAATGTAGCAAAATGTACATTGGTTAGTATTGCAAATGCAGAATTTTGATACAAACTTGACATGACTTACATGTGACATGCATGAAATTGCCACATATGTTTTGGAATTGCTGGTCGAAAATCTGCATTTCCCTTGTTTACAATTTTTGCAGTAAATCTTAACAACCTTCGAGTTTCCAAATGCCAACCATAACCATTTCCTTCTTGGACTCTATTAAATTAGAAAAAAAAATAATTGTTTTGCGAACTATTCTGTAAAGGGGTTTCCAAAATTTAATAACTTTGCGAAGTAGAATTTGACACTCACTTGTAAGCGGAAGAGGCCAAACAATTTTCCTCCATGGAGCACTGAAGAAAATACAATTGCTTATCCTCTAAATAAGCTGACCTTTGCATTTCATAAGCATCCGGCACCAAATCAGGGAGACCTGGAAAAATATTTGAATGTGTTGTACTTTACAAAAGAGACAGTAATGAGATTAAAAAAACTTTCTGCTGAGTAAAAAATAGGCATAAAGTTATGTTAAGGAGTCCAAAGAAAAATCTTGTCCTAACAACAATTAATAATGACTTCTAGGAGCTAGTCTACGAATAAATGAAGTCTTAATAATATAAAATAATGAGTTGTACGAAGTAGGAACAAACTTACGGTCTGTGCAAATAACAGCAGCAAAGTTCTTTTTATTTCCTGGACAAAATACCGTTTCATTGTCCGGGACATCATGATGATAACATTCCGCTAACTCCTGCTCTTGCCCATTACATTTGACACCCGTTGTAATTATGTCCTTAGCATCTCCACCAAAATAATCAGTTTGAGGTGCTCCTTGTGCATAGCCCAGTCCCAATTGATGACATACAACTGCTGCCTCCAGAAGTGACCAACCATCCCCACAAATCAAACCCCATCCTGTAGCAAAGAAACAATAAATGCATTCAATACTACTCATCTGCAAGAACAATAACTTTAAGTTCATATATAAGATATAAGAAAAATGCGCTCATAAGAAATTCCAAACGCACTAGTTTGAATTGGTAGGAAGGAGGTGGGAACTATGCTCCCTTGAGAAAGCTTATAAATATATTTGGAAAGGAAAGAGGAAGCAGTTAGTTTTGGTCATCTCAAAAACGTTAACTGAGTTTAGGGCAGCAATGTTACAAACAAAACAGTATTCACCGTCTTTGTTGCCGAGTTTGACTAATACCCGCCCCTCATTTGGAACTCTTCCTCCAACTAGCTGCAGATCAATTTTCTGTTTCCAAAATATAGAATAAATCAAAATGTGTAAACGAGATATACATAGGAATCGACTATTATGAAACTGGAGGAGTGTTTTAAAGAAACATTAATTGTGCTTTATATACATACCTTAATCGCTCTCCTTTGAAGTGCAGGTTTGGCGGTAGTAGTATATGTAAAATTTTCAGAGACTGGATTTTCCTTTCCGCAAACGACTCCTGCTGTTTCCGCATCCGTGCAATCATGAACTCCCCAGCCATCATTTCTACAGTCGGAGAGATTGCGTTCTTGTCCGTCGCAAAATACATTGTCCATCCAATATCGGCCTATGTGTGTAAAATACATGATTTTAACATATGCGCTTTGAATAAATTTTCAGTGTTAATTTTTTGCAGCGTTTTCAACAACACCTCAGATATTTCTTTTAATAACTAATTTGGATTCAAATGAAAGTCTAACTTTTTGCATGTCCAAATCGCCCGTTGTGTGTTGCCTTAACTTCAACTTTGACATTTGGAATGACTGCGTCTTCTGTATATCCCAGCTGTCGACAAACAACAATCGCATCACGGCTATCCCATTCATCATCGCAGACTGGTCCCCATCGATCATCATAATAAATTTCAACTGTGCCTAAAAATGAAGAATCAGGACACTTTGCTTTTACTGAAATGTCAAACTCATGTGTGAAAAGAAAAGTTCTTAATGAGATATCCGTCGCGCAAAATATCAGGATACAAAAAATGCTCGTGTTCCAGTTATGTCAGTCTCGTTCTTGCTTGATCTCTTCCTATGCTCCACTTTTCATTGATAGGCCGTATATACAATTAGACAATTTGCTTTCTTAAATTTTAAAAGGAAAACTTGTACTTTTTGCAAATTATATGATACTAGCACTCGGCGGGGCCTTAGGCCCCTCACTCCTAGTCTAAAAGTTTAAAGGCCAGGTCAAAGTTCAGGTCAACCTTGCCTACGGAATGACCGCTTATCTTCTGAACATTTTAAGCTATCAAACTTTGCAATAGGTTCAGTGATTTCGAAGGAGATAGAAGACACCCGCGACGCACTCACGTAAACATTCCGCTTTAGTGTGTGTCTGATTAGTCTGAAAGCATAATATTCGTTACATTTTAATTTTCAAACTATTTGAATAGTAAATTGGAGTCTAATTGGGTAGAAAAGCCTATCATCTAGTCACTTGTTACTGTAATTAATTAACGATAATTGGCGGATGACATTATAATTCTTTCCGCCTTGTGTTTTCTGTACATTTCAAAACTTTGAATTTACTTTTTAGAAAATTATAAGGCAGTAAGAATAGATACTATTGAAAAGAACAACAATTACCGCTACTGAAGATTCAGCTAACATCTCACTTATCAAAATCACGCTTAAGTTGACATTATCAGCAGTCATAATTACAATTCTCATTTTTGATCTTATACAACTGCTACTGGTAATGAAAGCCAGCACCTGTCTTGTAATTAAATTACCTTCGTGTTCATTTGAGCCATCCACCAGACGTACTGCTCCTTCCTTCAACTTTCTAGGCGCTCGCATCAATTTTCGAACCATTTGTGCTTTTCGCCCCCGCTGATCCCGTCGTTTTCGAACGGTTGCTGAGTTAACAATTAAAAATACACTGCATACCAGGAGTAAAGTACGACTGACGGCCACGTTCAGCCTCATCTTTTTTATTGTATAAATATAAAACTCAAAATGAAAACCTTCGTCACGTATATTTATTTATTATGAGAAATCCTTGACTGGGTTCTCTGAACTAAAGTCTACAAATGATGTTGGGTTGGTGCACTAGAAAATGAAAGTGAACAAGTGGATCAAGTTGATTGCAGAAAAATCCAAAGGGAAAGATTATTTTTAAAGATATATCTGGCTGGTGCCGGGCAAAAAATTTCTCAAGTTGAAGTTGATGTTTGAGTGCAAAATGAACATTTGGTGATTGAATTACGAGTCTGAACATTTGCTTCTGTCTAATAAAACTAAGAACAGGCCATGGAACCGATCAAAGAGACAATAATCTTCGTCTTAGATGAGCTCATCTACACCAATCTGCAGTTTTACTTTTACTTCAACAAATCTTATGGGGCTTCTCCACTTTGTCACCCGGGTTTTAGACTCTTAGAACTTCGTGTCTTACCACACGTTTCTCAATTTTTTTCATTCCCTTTGCCAATCCATTTATCAACCCTGCTAATCTTTTTTCGGGGCAAGTGCACGAGAAGTGACGCGTGGGCTCATTCAGAACTCACCCACATTCAAATCTTTTGCAGAGTTTGCGGGTGGAATTAGGCCAGTGGCCGCGATTCTAAGGAGATGAATAACCTGAATTGACGTCGATATTTTTTTGTGGAAAATTACTGGGAAATTGTCACAAGTCGTTTGCCAGACCTCTATACCACACCACAAGTGATTCAAAACAACTTCATAATGTGGTCACAGAATATGTGCATTATTGATATTCAAACTCATCCCCAATTAACCCCATGAGGTAAAATAAAAGGACAGCTAAGACAGAACACAACACAAAAATTAATAAAAGGAGATCAAAAATTATTTCAGGGTGGGTTATACAAAATTTGGCTTATTTATGCAAGCTAGATCAATGCTTTTCGACATATTTGACTGTAAAAATAAAAATACTTTTCCCTCAAAACATGAATCAAATAGTAATAATAGTGATTGGTATATGTATTATCTCATAATTCTAAATTCTGTCTGAAAATCGACAACCAATATTATTTTACAGTTCTTAATAACGGCTCTCTGGATCTACGTCAATTGAAACTTAATCTTGTGTATACCTTGTAATTCTATACGGAATGTATGCGAGTACTCAGTTTGCAGTCTTGCAACTGAATAAATAAACTCAGTTTAACCTCAAAATGTAATTTCCGCTAATTAAATTTTATTTACTTAAATCCAACTGTTTACACGATGCGGATTGCAGGATAGGGTTCTTTAGTGTGTTGCATTTAGCTTCCAAAGATTATGTGAAATGTAGTACCGTCGTGTCCAACATCAGAAGATTTTGCATCAATGAACAAAATGTACAGAGGGTGTCCCACATTTATAAGAACGATGAACTCATGGGTGCACCACCCTGCATAAGTACCCATGTGACCTTTATGCCACTAATACTTAAAGTACA